>JANPWT010695247.1:0-10970 GCA_024678245.1 Erythroxylum densum | reverse complement strand
TTCACTCAATTATTCAATAACGACTCAATTCCAATTCAATAACATGTTATGGAACTCCATCAATTCCATTTCTAATATTCAGTCAATTTATCAAGTCATACTCGCTAGGGTATTCTCAAGAAAACCTCAATTCATACACTCTATAGCAATTCCCTATTCATTGGGTCAAAACCTCCATTGAAAACCCCAATTGAAACTCCAATCATCATAATTCAATACTTAGGTCTCAGTAGGAACCATAATTGACCTTATTCTCTATGAATCAATACCATTTAATTTAAATGCCAACATGCATAATTTTCTTCAATTGTAGACCTCTTTCCCTAGTTCGTAACGAATCAGGAATCACCTCAATCGGAGGTCTACACCAGAAATTATGCCCAATAAACTAAAATCAATCCATTCAAAATTCTGTCCTTCGTCACGGCACACAAGGGATGCTCGCCGCGGCGCGCAACCATCTCTGGCTCGCCACGACGTCTAGGAAACTCCCCGCGGCGTCACACGCTGAGAGCTCGCCGTGACGTCCTACAGCATGCTCGCCGCAGCGAACGAATAAATATTCGTCGCGGCGAGGCTCGCGTGCAGGTAGCGGCGCGCGGGCTCTCCTCCTTTTTCTCCGATCGTTTTTCATCCAATTCTCTCTCTAAAACCACCATTAAACACTCCTAACTACCCAATCTAACACAATAAATGCCATAAATACAACAACCAACCATAAATAACAACATTAAAGCCATTAAAACTTACCAATCGAAGCTCAAATCCACAAATCTCCAGAAACCCTAAAATCCTTCAAAATCAACGATCAACCACTCTCAAAGCTCCTCAACCTTCAACCTCCACAAGAATGAAGTTAGCCTTGCACAATGAGAGGGAAACCACAAGAAATAGTCGAGATCTCACACCAACGAAAGGGATCGTTGAACACCGTGGGAGAGAAGAGAAGAAGAAGCTTTATGCCTTAGGAAAAATCCCCAAATCAAATCTAGGTATTTATAGACATAGGTCTCCAAATCAGTTCAAATTTCAGTCTCTAAATTCCAATGGTTCAATGTTTTTATTTCCTAACAGTATAACTCTACTTTTTCCATTGCCATTGGACAATTCTTTCAGTACTATACGGTCAATCAGTCTGTCACCCAAAAATTTTCGATCCGGGCATTTTCTCTCGAATTTCCAGAAAATTTCCTATAAGCCACTATCAATTTCCAATTACTCTTAAACCATTCTAATTCAATTATTTGAACCCAATTACTCCTAATTTCTCAATCAATTCACAATCTAACAAATTCCAGTTCACAATCCAATCAATTCGTAATCCAGTCAATCCATGCTCACGATTAAATGCCGGGAAACATCATGAATGCATGTGCCTACAAGTGCATGTGCCAATTGACTCATTCCTCTAAAATTAGAGGCCAAATGTATGATCAATCAAAATGTGCAATGCAAACCACTAGCCTGTCCCAATTGACCAATTTACCCTTCCCATCGGGGATGGGATGTTGCAATGTGCAACTAGGAATTGATTTGTTTAAGATCCAGGTTAGTAGGATATGACGTTCAGTTTTGCCAATCACAAGTGGCAATTAGGATTACCATCTTTACATTAGAGTTAGAAATTCTAAGAAGAAACTCAATTTGATTAAATGCATCTCGTACATGTGTTGTCTTATTCACTGGTTTCTTAGTTCTTAAAGCTATTACTCAATTGAACTTAAGATTATAACTAAGTTGTTGATTAATAAGAATGCTTAGAATACATGTTTATATTCATTTAAACTTAAGAGAAAATATCACCCAACGAATGTTTGTTGATGAACTGAATTTTATATCAAGGATCTATATTAATGTGATAACGTCGATGACTCGAAACCAAGGTTTGTCTATTAAATTTTCTGATCCAATTACTTTTGTTAATTTTCATTTTTATTTCTAAATTCTTAAATTTACATGAATTGAAATCCCCTCATTTTACTTTGTTTTAGTTTTGAACTCGTACAATCTTTACCGTTAAAATTTCTTGTGGGAATGATTTCAACTCTTCACTAACTACATTTTCATTACTAGATTTGGTATTAATTTAGTTGCCGGTGATGGCAGTTCCAGTTTAATACCATCTTTGTTAAGTAATGCACCAAAAATCAAGTTTTTATGAACATTAGGAACAAATATAACATTTTTCTAAAGCCAAAAATTTTCCAAAAATGAGTTTAAAAGTGACCTTCTCAACTTCTAGGATAGGAACCTTGCTGGAGTTGCCCATGTATACGAATACACAATCAGCAACATCATTCAACTCCTTGAACATGTCCTTTTTGGGGCAGATGTGGCATGTGGCTCCTGTGTCAATGATCCACTCAACAAAGTTTCCAACAAGGTTGAATTTGGACATAACAACATTCATGATCTCCTTATCATCATCACCAGCAGCTTTTTCCGTATTAGCTTAAGGCTTACCAAAGCTCTTATGGTTGGCCCGTTGGTACCCTTTCTGGTTTCCTTTCTCAGATTGTCATGATTTTTGTCTTTGGCCCTTCGTCTCATGGTAGATTTTAGCCTGGTAAATAGCAACAAGATGGCCTAGCTTGTGGCACTACCAACAGTCACCATCAATCTTTTTGCACTTAAACTAACCATGCTTATTGTTATTAAAAGACTTGTTGTGTCTACCATTCTTATTGAAGTTACCTGCATTTTTGTGTTCAATAACATTACCTTTAATAGTAGGGGCAGGGGTGAGTGATTTAGCCTTATTCTGGGTACGATTGGCATCCTCAATCTTTATGTGACCTATCAACTCCTGTAGTTTCGTATCCTTCTTCTTATGTCTCAATTGGTTTTTATACTCATTCCATGAGGCAGATAGTTTCTCAATAAGGGTATTAACTTGAAACAATTCGCATATATTCATACCCTCATCAAGGATTTCAACAACTAGGTTTTCATACTCATGTAATTGGTCCATAACAGGTTTATCATCATCAACAATAAACTATAGCCACCTAGCAACTACATATTTCTTTGTACCGACATCATCAGTCTCATATTTAACTTCTAATGCATCCTAAATTTTCTTAGTAGTCTTGTATTTGCAATAGATGGTTGAGCAACACACCTTTAATAGTACGGTTACCTTTCATTGTCTTAGGGTCAGTATTATCCTTAGGAATATCTTGAAAGAACATATAATCAATTTCGAATTGCTGAAAGTAAAACAAAATTTTCTCAAACAAAATTTGAAGTTTCTCTCATCTAGAGAGTCTAATCTCGTTAGGTCAAGTATAATTCTCTAGGCTATAGTGGTAGGGCAAAACCTATGTGGGGAACATTAAGGGTAGAACTTACGTTGGTTTTATTTGCAGACGACATATTGAATCCAGAAACAAAGATGACTTATAACAAAATAAACAAATAACAAGAAAAACATAACAATTTTTCCAACTGATATCAAAATAAACAAACAGTAGCAAGAACAGAACGGTACTCTGACTTATACCGAAATAAATAGACAGCAGTAAGAATAGAACAATTTTTGACTTAAATTGTAAGTGAAATGGCAATAAATTTGGAACTTATTTGAATGAAGGCATTGTGAAAACCATTGCCCTAAATCGAAAATTCCTCCTTTATAGTGTAGCAAGATGATGGGATCTAACCCCAAGGTTAATGTGTCCTCCACCAGCTTCGGTGCACTCAAAAGGGTGGAATAGGAACTGTTTCTAAGAGTAAGGAAAAAACAGAAGAAGTAAAAAAAGATGTTTGTGTGTATTTTTGGCATGCTTGTATGTATCAGATGTGAATATGTATATGTTTCAATAAACAAGATAGGCAATAGATATAGGAAAAACAAGATGAATGTTAGATATAGGAAAACAAGATGAACATTATTGGGTGAGAAAAAAGAGGAATTTAGAGAGATTTTATGAGAAATGGCTAAAAAATAACATTTAGTAACTTGCACGGGAAAAAGAATTAAACCAAGTGAGCCCCAAAAGATTTGCCATGCCACACTAGGAATGTCAACATGCGCGCATGCGTGTATGGGGCATCTATACCCTCCTTAAGACTTGATTCAAAGTCTCACCAAACACTCTAGTATATAAACTAGATGGAAAGTCCTTTACACTTTCAATGTGGGACACAAATCAAAGAAAGAGAGAGAGATGTTACTAGTTTTGGAACAACGCCAACACCTGTATCTTGTTAGCTTAAGGTTTACGTTTGACGATTTTGATGATAATTATATAATATTTAAAAATTCAAATCGGATTTATTTATTTATATAAGCAAGGATATAATTCATAAAAGGAAATAAAATCATAGAATAATTACTTCCTTTCTACAGGAACCTTCTTATAAACTTACCTTTTTGGAAATGGTTTCATGACATCTAGAAGGAAGTTACTAATTTGAATAATTAGCTCCAGTAGTCTTGATAGAACATCTGAATATTGAAGATTTCAGTAGAGATAATATCGAAGATTAAGCAACGACTAGTTGAAGAAATTGTCTACTTAAGAAAGAGCCACTGCATTAGAAAGTGATATCACTCTATTAAGAGAGACTGTTAAATCCTTCATACTTTTCTTATTGAGAGCTTGTAGAGGCTAGAAAAATACTACTAGTATGGAAGGTTGAAGAACCTTGAAAAATATACACTTGTGAGCTTGAATAGTCTCTTCAAATTACTATTTGGCTTTTATAGTGAAATACTTAAGTTGGATACTTGGGGACTGGACGTAGGCTTCGTTATAGGTTGAGCTAGTATAAATCTATTGTTTCGTTTGCTCTCTCTTCCTTACATTTAAATTTTCGCATTAAGTTTGTATTTTCAAAAGGCTCCTTTAATTTTATAGTAGGCTCCTTCTATTTTTATTTTAAGAGGCTTTTTTCAAAAGTTAGCAAGCTCTTCTCGATTAATAGGCTCCTTTCGATTAATTGGTTCCTATCTATTTGATCATTAACAGATTCCTTTTTTTTCAATTTTAATAGGATCCTTTTGAAAGTTTATAGGACCTTTCTATTTATAAACTTATTTTTGTTTAACAGGATCTTATCAATTTGAAAGTATCTTGAATTTTAATTACACACAATTCACCCCCCTCTTGCGTGTGTTTGCTTTTTATTGTTTGGTATCAGAGTGAGGTTTCACTTTTATTGTATTTTACAAGTGATAGATTATGGTAAATAATTTAAAAAGCTTTAAAGGACAATCTATCTTAAAGCTTCCTTATTTTAATGGAAACAACTACTCATATTAGAAAGAGAAAATGACAGTCTATCTCCAATATGTAGATATTAAAGTCTAGCAAGTCATCAGAGTTGGAGCTACATTTCCCGCTATAGAAAACATAGAAGTATGGTCTGATGCTGACAGATGAAATGTAAAGTTAAACACTAAAGCAAAACATCATCTGATTTATGTACTATCTCTAGAAGAATACGAGAAGATATCCTACTACTCTACAGTAAAGGAAATATGGGATTAACTATAAATCACCTTTGAAGGAATAAATGAGGTAAACAAACATAGAATAAACCTTTTAGTGAATCAAATATAAAACTATTGGCATAAAATAGGGAGAAACCAAAGTTGAATTCTTCGAATGGTTCAACAACATCATCACAACCTTAAAGAACTTAGGAAAGATATATCCCAATGATGAGCTCGTAACGAAGATTCTAAAATCACTACTAAAGGAATGGAGACATAAGTGACAACTATAGAAACTGTAAAGGATCTAGACACTATTTCACTCGAACAACTATGAGAAAAATTGATGATCCATGAAACCGAGCTTAGGTGAGATGAAGGATCCTCCTACAGAAAAGGAATGACACTAAAAGCAATTGATGAACCAAACGGTGATGAAAGTGAAACTGAGTTACAAATAGATGGAGATGACAAGTTCAACTTTATGGTCAGAAAATATGTCCGCTTCTATAAAAAGAAACTGATGAAGAAAAGAGAAGGAAACAAGAAAGTTGAGAACAATAGGTTCCTATCAAAAGGCAGCAGCAGCAATAGCAATACACAAAAAATCAAATCATATATTATCACTATAAGAAGCCTAGACACACAAAACCTAAATGTCCTCTTCTTCAAAAGGACAAATCAGAGAACAGAAAACCCAAAAAGCAACCGATGACTGTAGCTTAGTCAGATGAAGATTCTGAAAACTTTGAAGAAAAAGAGCCAGAAGAAGTTAGTAATGTTTGCTTCATGGCTAAATCAGGAGACGATGAGGTATATTATTCCGACTATGATATTGAAGTT
Source organism: Erythroxylum densum (assembly GCA_024678245.1). Classification (NCBI taxonomy): domain Eukaryota; kingdom Viridiplantae; phylum Streptophyta; class Magnoliopsida; order Malpighiales; family Erythroxylaceae; genus Erythroxylum; species Erythroxylum densum. The sequence goes on along the minus strand of JANPWT010695247.1, from coordinate 4,687 downwards.
GATGAATTGAAAAATACATATCATGAATTGTATGATCAGTACAAAAATTTGACAGTGAAGTATTTCAAAGAAATTGAAAAGTCTAAAAATAATGATGCATATTTGAAGAGTAAGATTAAATCATTAGAATCTGTGAATAAGAGTTTGGCGACAAAAAATATGTCTCTTGAAGTTGATTATAAACAAAGGTCTCTGAAAAGGAAGCTTTAGAAGAAAGAGTGGCTAAGTTGGAAAAAACTTTTCTTGAGAATGATTATGACAAAGTGAAACAGTTAGAAGAAAAAGTTCCCACACTGGAACTTGATAAAGAGAAATATACTGGAAAGATCTTACCTCTAGAAAAGATCTTTAAAATTTCATCTATGGAAGGAAGAACTTGGATGCATTAATTGGTAGTGGTAAATGCATTTTTGATAAGGATGGAATAGGTTACAATGAAAACAACAATATTAGGCCATACAAGAATTTCTTTGTTAAATCCAACAGTAGCTATAATCAAAATAGTAGGAACCTAATATATGGTAGAAGTTGTAGCAATTTTCCCTCATCTATTTTATGTTTCTATTGTGATACATTAGTCATTCTTGTAACTTTCATAAAATGGAGAAATTATCTCAAATATATGTTTGGAGATTGAAAGGATAAGTAACGAATCTGAAAGGACCCATAAAATTTTGTATACCTAAAATGAGATAATATTTTTCTATAGATATGCTTCAAAATGGAGATAAGAGAAAATCAATGGATAGTTGACAGTGGTTGTTCGAGACATATGATAGGTGAAATATCACATTTCAATTATATTGAAACGAAAGATGAAGGTAATGTTATGTTCACTGACAAAATAAAGCAAAGGTTACCAGAATTGATAAAATTGGTGATTCTGACTCTACCTCTATTGATAATGTCCTTTATGTTGATGGTTTGAAACATAAATTGTTAAGTGGAAGTTAGTTATATGACAAGGGTTATAAAGTCATTCTATGCATCTCATTGTGAAATAGTCGATAATCATAATGATAATATTGTATTCGTTGTTCCTAGAAATGAAAACATATATTGTGCTTAATTGGAAAACATGTTTTCACAAAGTGTTAAGTATTTTATTTCTTTAGAAAAGGATTCATTTATCTAACATAGAAGATTTGGACATACTAGTATGAGCATTCTATCAAAATTGTCCAAGAATGAGTTAGTAAGAGGACTACCTACCCTAAAGTTTGAAAGCAATCAAGTTTGTGAGGCTTGTTTAAAAGGAAAACAAATCAGAAGCAGCTTCTCTCCTAAAAATATTATGTCTGCTAAACAACCGCTTACATTTTTGCATATGGATTTATTTGGTCCCATTAGGACTCAAAGTTTTGGTGGCAAACATTATAGTTTTGTTTTAGTAAATGATTATTTTATGTTTACATGAGTCTACTTCCTATCAAACAAAGATGATGTTTTTGAAGTTTTGAGAAGTTTTGTAGAAAATAATAGTATGACTCACCAATTTTCTTGTCCAAGGACTCCTCAACAGAATGGTGTTGTTGAGAGAAAGAACAAGACCCTAGTTGATATGGATAGGATAATGCTGTGTGAAAGTGGCCTCATGGTTACTAGGTAGAAGTAGTATCCACTGCTTATTATATACTCAACAGGTACCTTACAAGACCTATTTTGAAAAAGGCTCCCTATGAGCTGTGGAAAAAAAAAACTAAATGTCACTTACTTTCGAGCATTTGTTTGCAAGTGATTCATTCTAAATAAGGGGAAAGACAACCTTGGAAAGTTCAATGCAAGATCAGATGAAACTATCTTTTTGGGTTATAATATCACTAGTAAAGGATTCAAAGTTTACAACAAAAGAAGATAAAAGAATTAATACACATAGTGTTTGATGAAGCACTACCTTCGATAACACTACCCGATTTAAATGATAAGGAACATCCCTTGGTTCCTAAAAATTCATTGACTACACCTACAATACCATCAAAATCTCAAGATCAAGAAGTTCCTTTTGAAGCTAGGACAGAGCAGGCTCCTTCCTCTCAGCAGGAACCTATGCAACGAAGAATACTAAGAGAATAGAGAGGTCAAGATACACATCAATACAATATGGGAGACTCTTTTGAAAGTCTAAGAACCATATCATCCTTCAAGAACAAGTTTATTGCCCTCATCTCACAATTAGAACCAAAAATCATTGAAGAGGCTTTTATTGATTAAAATTAGGTTTTAGCCATGAAAAATGAATTGGATTAGTTTGAGAAAAACAAAGTTTAAAATCTAGTACCTCACCAACAAAACAAGTCAACCATTGGAAATTGTTGGGTTTTTGGAAACAAACTTAAAGAAAATGGAAAAGTGGTAAGAAATAAAGCTAGAATTGTAGCTCAAGGTTATAATCAATAGGAAGGTACTGATTATGAAAATTATATGCCTGTTGCTAGACTGGAATTGATTAGAATTTTACTACCTTTACACATTATAGAAACTTTAAATTATTCCAAATGGACATCAAAAGTGTCTTCTTAAATGGATATATTACTGAAGAAGTGTTTTTTAACCAACCTCTAGGTTTTGAAGATGAAAACCATCTTGATTACGTGATGAAGTTGACTAAAGCCTTGTATAGTCTAAAATAGGTTCCTTGAGCATGGTATGAAAGGTTAAGTAACGTTTTACTTGAGAATAACTTTGAAAGAGGAAAGGCAGATAAAACATTATTCATTAAGAAAAAGGAGAATCATTTGCTCATAGTGTAATATATGTTGATGACATAATATTCGGTGCTACTAATCAATCTTTCTGTTAAGAATTCTCAACATTAACACATGGAGAGTTTGAAATGAACATAATGGGAGAATTATCTTTCTTTCTCATATTACAAATCAGGAATATAGAAAAGGCATCTTCATTAGCCAAGATAAGTACACAAAGGAACTTATCAAGAAGTACCATTTTGAAAATGCCAAACTTATGGGTACTTCTATGTATACTAGAACAAAACTTGATGAGGATAAAGAAGGCAAGGCTACGGATGACACAAAGTATAGAAGAATGATTGGGTCACTACTATATCTTACAAGCTTAAGACCAGACATTATGCTTAGTGTGTGTCTTTGCATACGCTTTCAATTAAATAAAAAAAGCCACCTTAAAGTAGTCAAGAGGTTCTTTTGATATGAAGTTGGTCCAGTACGTCGGTGTGTGAATGAAAAATTCGTCCTCGGACTTTAGGGGCAAATTTGGGATTGATATAAAGATATTTTAACCAAGATGCCTTCTGGAAAGTTGTAGATCTTTCTTTTATATTTCCAACGGTATATAGTATGAAAATTTTAGACATCAGAGTCAAAAGTTATGATCCTTATAAGTGGAGATGTTCTGGGGAAGAAATGAGACGGAAGAAATGAGACGGAAGAAATGAGACGGAAGAAAATGAGACGGAAGAAATGAGACGGAAGAAATGAGACGGAAGAAAATGAGACTGAAGAAAATGAGACGGAAGAAAATGAGACGGAAGAAAATGAGATGATAGAAATGAGACAATGGAAATGAGATGATAGAACTGAGATGAAAGGAAAGTGAGACAATACTGAAGTCAGACGATAGAATTGGCCTTCAAGGTCTTCATGAGAGTTGTAGATTTGGAAGTCCTCTTTCCAATAGTTGAAAAACAAAGTCAATCTGACATCTTTAGTGAGAGTTATAGCAATTGCTCCAAAACGTGTACAATACGAGTACAGATATGAACATATTGGATTCTTTTGGTCATAACTTCTTCTCTAGACCTCCAAATGACTTGATTCTTAAACCATTGGATTCGTACGACATTGATATACATCTTCACCAAGAATCATACCCATATGGAATGAATGGGAAAATATTGAGTGAAAAGAGTGGGACAGATGCAGTGAGTGTGGTCTTAAAGGAGTATAAACTGGTGTTATTCTACTAAACATACTTAGGTATGTTGATGATATTTTGATCTGTAGGATTCCAATTGAGGTGATTTTTAATTTGGAGTAAACTAGAGCAATAGGGCTACAAATATCATGAAGAAGCTTAATCTTGATTCAGTTTCTAAGGTGTCCAATGTCTTGATGGAAGTTGCATATAGAAAATTATTTTGATTAAAAACAGTCCGAAAATACTTGAGGTATATCTTCCATATTACTGAACCAAATTGAGTGATTTTGGTGTCAATGGAAATATAAGACTTAGGGGAACACTTTTATAGAAGATAGTATGACCAAATTATCTTAGTTTCACCTTCTTATTGTATGTGAACAGTAGACACAAAAGGGTGTTTTGGAAAGTCTGAAAGTAAGCCAATGAGTAATGAATTGAGTTTTCAATGGTTCTAGTGAGGCACAAACCTAAGTGTTGGTTATACTTAGATGAGTTTTGGTATGGGGATAGTGTTGTGAAGAATTTTTGGAGTGATACCTGAGATTATCATGGACATGCATTGTAAATAATTCATTTCATACATGTGCATTATTGAATACTCTTAATGGTGCAAATTGTGATATCGTGTATACTATTTGTTATAGAGGAGTAACTGGAACGTCAACTTCCAGACATTGCCGGATCTTCTAGGTATTAGCTTCGGGAGCAACCTGTGAGTAACCTAGATGGTCTCACTTAATTACTTGTTTGCCTAATTCATGTTTTGAATGATAAATGAATGTATTTG
>JANPWT010692357.1:0-10988 GCA_024678245.1 Erythroxylum densum | reverse complement strand
AATTGGTTAAGAAATAATTTCAGGTATTGAAATTTAAATAAAGGATTAATACAAATCAAGATTGACATATCTTAAACGTGTAAGAGATAAGCAATGGGCAGATTATGTTTGAAGAATTCAAATCAACATCTCAACAAACAAAGATCGAAGATTATCTGAAATCTGTCAGTTGGTGCTAGACTAGTTGACCAACAAGGCAGTCGACTAATAATTATCATATCTGTTATGTGGAGTTTAGACAAGTCGACCAAAATGTCGCAAGTCGACTATTAACAACAGACCTGTAAGTTGGATAAGTGGACTAGTCGATTATTCGAAGAGCGGAGATGAAACTTGCATGAAAAACATTAGTGTTAGTCGATTGATTCTTTGAAGACAACTTAACTATAATGTATTAGTCGACTATCACACATCGACAAGTCGACTATTAGTTGCAACTGAACATATTTGACTGAGTCAATTGATTGCAAATGGAGCAAAAATCTTCATACAACTGCTAGGAGCATTCTACAACGGCTAGAAGAGTTCTACAACGTCTAGAAACAACTTGAAGCCTGCAAATAAATTGAGGGAACTTCAAAGGATCGAATACACAAGCTAAAAGCAAAGCATACTACTATAGTTCCAATTTATCATCAGTTTGCTCTTAGCTTGTTATAAATTGTACTCAGTTGTACTGAGCTTTACAACTTCAATTTTTATTATTGTCATTGTGAGTTGAGTGATTAGTGAAGAATCATTTGGAAGGTAGGATTTGTGCCGGAAAAAAGATTGATTGTAAGGTGTAGCTTATAAGGCAGAGGTATCTGTACCCTTATAAGGTGTATTTCGTTCCCCTCTCTAACCGATGTGGGATCTCACACTCTTCACCTCCCTTAGGCCCTAGCACTCTTTAGGGCCCAGCCTAGCTGGTACAACAATTCGGGTAACCTGGCTCTGATACCACTTATAACAGCCCAGATCACCCGCTTACAGATATTGTCCGCTTTGAGTCTTGGCCCAGCCAAGTCCTCACGATTTTGCTCTTCCCACCCTTGGAAAAATGTGTCTGTAAGGGAGAAGTATCCGTACCCTTATAAGGTGTACTTCGTTGCTCGGTACCACTTCGGGCTGATGACACTATACAAACAATATCATCACTTAATATAACAAATATCATGTTTAGATACCAAAAAAAACCATAATAAGCAAATAATGACCATCTCTATTTTAATATGTAAATACCAAATATGAGTATAAACAATATCATGACTCCATAAAAGCAATATCATCACTCAACATAAACAATACCAGGCCTTTATTAAAAAAATATCATTATAATAAACAAATAAGTATAACCTTTACTTTAATATATATATAATACCATATCTAAGTACAATTAATAAAATAACTCCATACAATATCATCAATAAAAAAAAATATTATCATGATTCCTTAAAAACAATACCAATTGATAGATATTTCATTTTACCATGGTCCATTATGACGTGGTAATTTTCAAAATAGTGGAAAAGTTTATGCTTACTATTTTTCTGAGTGTTATCTCTCATACTATTAATACAATATTCTTACTGAAATAGTGTAACTAATAAATAAAAATAACCTTTAATCAATCACTTCTAAGACTATGCATCCTTATTACAAATACAAGAATGTAAAACAAATATGACCACCTTCATAAAAAAGTACTACCACTCTATAACCAAAAAAATACTAATATTATGTAAAGAAATGTAATAACTAACATTGAAAAAAATATCTTCCCTTATTATAGTACATACCACCACCTCATATATTGTAAATATCATAATCCTATAAACATATACTAGTAACTTAAACAAGATATACCACTAGTATTTAGAAAAAAATATCAATACTATATAGACATAATACCCTCACTTATATTAATTAAAGATATTTTAAACCAATACTCCAAATGTGACCAATCCATTTTATAGGAGTTGCACCATATATAAAAAAATACTAGCACCTTAAACATGATATAACATTATTATTTAGGATAAATACCAATATTTTTTAAAAATCCTTACTTATAGTTAATAAACATCACCAATTTATAAAAATAATATCATAATAATATAAAAAGATAATATCACTTCGTTTTGAAAATACCACATGACTAAGATAAAAAAAATTACCATGATTATATTTAAAAAATTGCCAATACTCTCTTAACAACTTTATTAAATGTTGATTTCTTTATATTAAGAAGCCTCCATCTGCAACTTGGAAACTCATACTTATTGTTTGTTCAAGGGTTTGGAGATGAATGACTTTCTACATGAGCTACTCAATCCTTAATTTTCATGCACACTCCTTTGCTACAAGGTCTGATTCTGCTCATCTTGATCTCCTTTCGTTGTACTTCCTGCTAAATCTTCACTTGTTTTCTTTATACTGCCCCTTTTTACCCTTCTCTCCAATTGCACAACCTTTTTGAACACCTTTTTACTCACTCTTGTCTGCTTCTATCTTTCACTTCCCTTGATTGTTCATACATTTCCTCTTCTCCTTGATTACTTCTGAGAACACTATCTCTAAAGGGGAATCTGTATAAACCTTATTATCCTTTAACTCTTTCTTTTAACCAATGGATAATAACTTTTCCCTTAACCTCCAACTTTTCTCAACCTACAGAACCTCATCCTTTCAAGGAGATTACTGATACTTCTTCAAATGTTGATAAGAATGCAGACTTGATTCAATTCATTCTCAAGTCTTAGGTCTATATTACTAGTGATCCAAGACTTGAAATAAAACTGAATTATTTCTAACCTAGTGAGGTATTTGACCAGAGAATAGTCTCCCCTCTTTTGGAGGTTTTGAATGTAACACTCCACTCCTACGCGACCCGAACCCGACATCGACAGTGATATCCGAGTCCGTGTCCCGCGAGGGTGGCGTGCTAAAACACTCATTCAGTAATCGGTACATTTTTTTAAAAAACAATATATGCGGAATTCAATGCATAATTTGGGTCATCATTCAATCATATACAATTTCATTATACACAATTTCTAATAGCCACTTGGGCCCATTTTCCAAATACAAAAATACACTTTATTACATAAATAAAGACATGTAATACAGACGTGAACTGATCCCGACTTCTATCCTTCACTTGAATCCTGCAAATATACTCCCGTTGGCTTAACGGGGTATTCTTCTAATCCTGAAAAATAATTACAAATTTTAGGTGAGTTTTGCGAACTCAGTGAGTGACCATCATCGATGGCTCACTCATCACATATAACATAAGACATATATTTCATAAGTCACATTCCATTTCACATTTTCTTTTCAATATCACATATGTTTCTATTATTTCTCAAACAATCACTGAACCAATCTCACATATTACACATGTTCATATTCTTTACTTGCCATTTCCCATGTCAATTGCACAATTTTATATTTATTTCACATTCACTATCAGTCAACCATTTATGTCATACATATGCAGTGCATAAAAGAATCACTTCCCATTTGTGATTTTTGTTATGACCGAGTGCCTGTACTGTCCCATAAGGGCTCATTAATAACTGTCTAATGTAGGGCTCATTGATAAATGTCCCATGTAGGGCTCATTAATAACTGTCCCCTTTTGGGGCTCATTAATCATTGAGCTAAAAAGCTCTGAAACTCTCCCCTTTTGAGCCTCATTAATCATTGAGCTAAAAAGCTCTGGAACTGTCCCCTTTTTGGGGCTCATTAATCATTGAGCTAAAAAGCTCTGAAACTGTCCCCTTTTTGGGCTCATTAATCATTGAGCTAAAAAGCTCTGAAACTGTCCCCTTTTGGGGCTCATTAATCATTGAGTAAAAAAAAACTTTGTTCGGTGGCTGCTCCGGTCACAACTATAAATTTTGTTTTATGCATTCACGCAATGAAATGCATCACTCACAATTACTTATCCCGTTCAATCATTTTCTCATATCGTCGGATCTTAGTCCGGCAATCCACATTAAAATGGAGCATTTCACAAATTCATTTATAACTAAATATACTTTTACCAAATATGTATTTTATGTCCAGCAATCCACATTAAAGTGGAGCATTTCACAAATTCATTTATAACTAAATATACTTTTACCAAACACGTATTTTATGCATCATTCATCTAATTGACAATCAATAGCATGTCAATATTCAAATCAATATCACAATTTGTGGTCCGTATTGACTTCAATATTTGAATCAATATCACCATCATCGGACCATATTGACTTTAATATCATAATCAATACCACAATTATCGGACTGTGGTTTGGCCGTCCACATTATAGTGGAGTATTACACAATTTCATTAATGTTCACATATACTATTAACAATTACTTAGTTCATCGGACCGTGGTCCGGCATGTAGCAGTCATATAATACACATAGGTCATCCCATTCACATTCAAGGAGCATTTCAACGTTCCAACTCCCCCAATACACAGTCATCGGACCTTTAGTCCGGAATTCCATAATCAAAACACAATTTATCACCCTTTACATACACATTTAATAATCAGTCAATTCAATTTTAGGAAACAGAGCAATCAAAGAAAGGAGACCATCTTGGTCTACTCATAGTACGCTCCAGGCTAGCAAATTTCTCCCCATTTCTGGATGCGCCTTTATGCAGATGTTTAACCCTAGTTCTTTCCCAAATTCAAAATTTCTTGGCTCTAGAGGAAGCTCTTATCTTCCTCTACCTTTTTCCTTCATGGCTCACCATAAAAATCACTCTAGAAGGGCTTAGAAAATCAAGACCTAGTTTACTCTTTCTTCTTTCTTCTTTTCCCATCCGAAGGCTCTCGACTCTTCTCTCTGTTATTTTTTTCTTCTCCTATTTTCTAAGTGTCGTTTATCATTCTGTATTCCAACTATTTAAACAAAGCCCCACTTCACTACTTTACCAAAATGTCATTAATGAGTGCCAAATGTCCCATTTATAAATCAAGACCTTAAGTGGTCTGCCAATTTTACCCTTCATGCCTTTCTATCCCCCGAGCGGTCACCCAATATCAATCCAGAAATTGAACGTCTTAGGGGCTTAATTGAGGTCGGACCTCTTCCGAACATTAGTAGCCCCATATCGCTAGTTCAATTTGTGACAAGAATCGGATCGTTAGGAGCTTTCAAAGCTCGAGGTATCTCCAAATTACTGACCCATGCTAGGAACAATATCCAGCTTAAACTCTTTCAATCGGTCATCTCACTTTAATCCGATCGGTCTTCCACAAATAAATCTCAAGAACCATAACATTTGGTATAGAGAGATAGCGGGATTTTATTGGAATCCAACGCTTCAACAACCGGATCGATCGGAAAACCAACGAAAAAGTTATGGCTAACATAGTGGAGAGAGGTAGGTCGGCCAAAACGAACAAGCATAGGCGGAGCGATGCGCCTACGCGAGGCGCTCAATCGATCGACCCAAAAAAAAGCAGAACGGTGCACCTTCATAAGGCGCTCGGTCGATTGATCCAAATGACAGAACGGTGTACCTTCACAAGGCGCTCGGTCGATCGACCCCAAATAGCAGAACGGTGAGCCTTCACAAGGCGCTCGGTCGATCGACCCCAAATAGCAGAACGGTGCGCCTTCACAAGGCGCTCGGTCGATCGACCCAAATAGCAAAGCGATGCACCTACACGAGGCGCTCTGTCAATCGACCATATTGGCAGAGCCGCGCGCCTACGCGAGGCGCTCGGTCGATCGACCCAAATAGCAAAGCGGTGTGCCTACACAAGGCGCTCTGTCGATCGACCATATTGGCAGAGCCGTGCGCCTACGCGAGGCACTCGGTCGATCAACCAAACAGAATAAATAACGATGCGCCTACTTGAGACGCTCGATCGGTCAGACGTGCACGATCATTCGGTCATCAGGGGTAAGCATCATTTGGTTATCAGAGGTCGGTTGACCTTCAGAGGTCGGTCGGCCTTCAGAGGTCGGTCGAGTAGAGCTCGCTCAGTCGATCAGCCCTCAAAGGTCGATCGATCAGAGCTCGCTCGCTCGGTCGGCCTTCAGAGGTCGATCGATCAGAGCTTGCTCTCTCGCTCGGTTGGCTAGCACCCGATCCGACCTTCAAACTTCAAACACTTAACTTTTGGCGCCGAACTCCAACTTTTACAATCTCGAAGAGATAGGGAGAGTACAACAATAACTTCATCCATTCCACATAGCATTCCCTTCACTCTTTATATGCGCCACCATCAAGTCTCAACCTAACCTCGATCCCAAGTCCACACGTTTGCAACTACTATCCTCAATCATCTCCCATTAATAGACACCCATTTAAAAGATATACAAACTTAATCCAATTTAAACACATCAGTACACAAGTTGCCTCAACACACCAGTATTCATTTAAAACACGAATTAAATTTTAAAACAGCCACACAACAGTGCATGTCATATGGTCATTCATTACAACTTTGCCAATTATTCATGAATTACTATCAAGCATTTCACAATGCTGTCATATTTGCACATCGACTGAAATACCATATGATCACATAGGCCACACTTTTATCTCTTTTCCACATAAATATAAGGCATTTTGCCTTTCAGTCAATCAAAATGGATCAAATCAAGTGCACATATAACACTTTTCCAATTTATCACGGTGTTGTGACCGAGCGCCTATACTGTCCCAATATGGGCTCATTGATCGTTGAGCCCGAGGCTCTAAATCACTGTGGCTCAAAACCCAATTACGTTGGGCTTTTAGCTCTGGCAACCCGAGTCACAACTTTCATTATCTGATCATGCACTCATAAATAAAGTGCATGCGTAACAATTAAACAGTGTAAGTCAAAATCAAATAATTTACAGATTCCCATATGCGCGTATGCCACAATGTGTGTGAAATTGTCAATACCTTTTGGGTTCTGACCCTTAATATGAGGACAGGATGTTACAATTCTCCCCCTTAATAAATTTCGTCCTTGAAATTTGTATTTAATGTATCACTACTATAGAGGTACAAAAATCCTTATCTGCCTCTTCTTTCCCATGTTCGTCATCACCCAAATGTCTCTTTTTAAAAGACTACAGTTGATCACTCAATATGTCTGTCACTTTCTGCCGTAGCCATCACACTAACTTGACTATTTCACTTGCATAATTCAGATCACTTACCAACTTTGGTTTTATAAGCGGTGGCTCAGGTTATTCTTTTCGACCCTATTCATTTGTTCCATTTTATGACTCTATGGTCTTTTTCACCAGTATAAAGGCTCGTAAAAATTTTGTTATACCGATCAATTCATATAGCTGAATAAACTTTCTTCAATTCTGAATATAGCTTATCAAGGTACTTTATCACTCTTTTGTCAACTCACTATTCCACAATACAATCAAAATCGACACTTAGGTCTATTTTCAGGTGTTGATTTACCTAACTTAGTTACCTCAATTTTGGTCCTTGATCATTATTAGGCACTTTTCTTTTTAAAGTAAGGGTGGACAACCTCTTACCATCAAACAACATTTCATCGAATACTATGATAACATCACCATGTTAACAATTATGTACCGATAGTCAATTTGAACTATCCTTCAATTACATATTCCTATGAACTCCCCAATACAAGCTTTAAACATATTTCCCGACAATTAAGACTATTGACAAGTCAAACACTCAATCACTTGTCTCGACATCCTTAGGATCTCTAGCTTAGGTTATCACCCAGGCTTTTCTAACACTTCCTTTGTTCAACCCTCATTATAGGGTACACAAACTTCTAATTTCAATCACCATATATCAATCTTTTTGACAGTTCATAATTGTTTTCACTTCTTCTATGGAGTTCACAGTTTTTTTTTGAAACCTAAGCCCTTAGGCTTTCCGTCATCCTTTCAGTAACTTGGATCTAACATATATATCACTTTGACCCATTTTACACTCCACAATCTGCACTCTTCATATCACTAAATTTAATTACCTCCAGGTCAGATTCTTGCACTATTCATTATAGTATTATTGCCTAAGCAATGTGTCAGATAACGCACCATCTTATCTAGACAATGCTAAAATCACTTAGACCCTGTTGTCATTTAAGGCAATGTTAACTTCTACGGATATCAAAATTTTCGTTTAGCCCATCATTTCCTCCAGTCAATCATAACATTTCCTCATGGTATTATCAGTTTCCCATTTGGACTCTCCTCTCTTTCACTACAGCTTATTTGAAGGCCTGTTTCATCTATTTCCTCTAGACATTGCAATTCATTTGAGTATTACATTTCACATGTTAGTATTTCATTCCCTAGTTTCAATTGGGATCTCCCAAACATTCAATATTCCACTTCCCATGCCAGAGTCTCATTTAAGCAATAATTTAATTAATCACTTTTGATTCCTACATAATCATTTCCACTTTACTTATTCGGCGATCACACTTGATTTGTATCGTCTGTTTAACTGAACTCGATTTGAGGAAACTCTTCTTCACAAGAAGATTTCTTGCTACTTTCATCAATACTATTTGTGACATCTTTATCAACTACCCATTTTCCATATTCACTATCAGTCATTCTTAGTATCTCCAAAAAGATCAAAATTTCACTATGCATTATCTCAATAGGATCAATTTACGCCATAATTTACAAGATCAAAACATCCCTTGTAGTGAGGCTCTAAAGGCCATTTACCAATTTCATTTTCACAAAGACTTGGCTCAAAAGCGCCAATATCCCAACTTCTCATTCAGAGATGTATTTATACACCAAATTAGGTAGACAACTCTCTCTCTCGGTGGCAATTTTCACTTCATATACTAATCCCTTTTTTTTTTCACTTATGTACTCACGGTAACAAATCAACTTAACTTTAGGGCTTTTGCTTATCTTTTTCTCATTCTCTCCTCAATCCCTATCTTGTATGCTCAATGAATTTCAAGTCATCCATTCATACAAAGTCGTTCATTGCTATTTCTTTCCCCTTATTATCTCTTTCTTTTCTCAATTTCCTCACATATGAAAACATTAGTGCTCGTTTCAATTCCTTCAAATCAATCACTATAAGCATTCACACATTTTATTTTAGTCCATTTTAACTTTGAATTATAGTACTATGATTGGAACTTATTCTATAACTCACCGATCATTTCCTCTATCATTATTACACTTAATAGTTTCACTTTTCAGGGTGATCTCACTATCAGAGATACACCCACAATGACAAATCAAACTTAACAACTTTTTCAAATAGACTACGATCATCATTTAATCTTCCAATTTTCATTGTTTTCATTTCACATATTCTCATGCTTAGTCAATTTATAACAGTAGAACAGAACTATTATAAAGCTTAAATCCCCTTACCACCCATCTCAACTCTTAAATCGATAATCACACAATCATCGTAAATCCAAGCGAAACCTTTCAAGGTCTTATCAACTTGGCTTATACACTTTCATCGTATTACAATTCATGATAGCATATTCACGTTCAAGAACATATCACCAAATTAAAATTTGCATTTCATATGCAAGAATACATCCACTGATACACTTACACTGAACCCTATTTCTTTTTCCCATACTCATACACATATCCTCAATCATTCCAAAATTTTTAATGCATCAGTATTATGACCTTTCGGTCTCCATGTTTCCTACTTTCTCTTCATATTAACACACAAACTCTTAGCACAATACTTGCATAACCACTTTGGTTCTGAGCTCACTTATATTCTCAGTATTCACAATCAAGCCAAAATAATATACCTATTCACATTTATATCACCTTCTGGAGTACATATTCAAATTGAGGTGACCCTTTTCCATCATACAAACCAAATATTATATCTCATTTTGAGATATACATAACCTTTATTCGTTTACATCCCGTCAAATTATCAATTTTCTCAACACTTTCAATCACTCAGACCCTTAAGGAAATGCTCATGCATGTAACACATATTGGGGATCAGTTGCCGCTGTCTACCATGACAAGACTCATATGCATATGCATATATCCTAACACATATTTCAGACTGCCCATATAAGATTGTACTTCTGGGCTCTGATACCACTAAATGTAACACCCCACTCCCGCGTGACCCGAACCCGACATCGACGGTGATATCCGAGTCCGTGCCTCACGAGGGTGGCGTGTTAAAAACATTCATTCAGTAATCGGTACACCTTTTTTTTCAATATCACACATGTTCATATTATTTCACAATCAATCACTGAACCAATCTCACATATCACACATGTTCATATTCTTTACTTGCCATTTCCCATGTCAATTGCACAATTTCATGATTATTTCACATTCACTATCAGTCAACCATTTATGTCATGCACATGCAGTGCATATAAGACTCACTTTCCATTTGTGATTTTTGTTATGACCGAGTGCCTGTACTGTCCCATAAAGGCTCATTAATAACTGTCCTATGTAGGGCTCATTGATAACTGTCCCATGTAGGGCTCTTTGATAACTGTCCCATGTAGCACCCCACTCCCGTAAGACCCGGACCTGACATCGATGGTGATGTCCAGATCCATGCCCTGCGAGGCTGGGATGATACCACACTCAAACAAAAAACAGTACTAAAATTTTGTTTGAAGCAAACATACACTTACATATAGATATATATTTCGGAAAACAATTTACATAACAAAACTGGTAGATACAATGACCACGAGGGTCCTCTTGTAAAATACACAATAATCAATATGCAGAGTCCTCACTCTAGTGCAGACGCAACTGATCCCTTCCTCGAATACCGCTCTGCGATCACTATACACCCATTACCTAACGGGGTATTCTTCTGAGTCCTGCAAAACAATTACAGATTTTGGATGAGTTTTTGCAAACTCAATGAGTGACCATCATCGAGGGTTCGCTCACTCAAGTATAGAATCAAATAATAACTTATGTTTCATTCTTTCTATTTGATCTCATTTTTCAATTCCCATAGATCTATCTCTATCTCGTAATACATTTTCTCAAGAAT
>JANPWT010687648.1:0-22700 GCA_024678245.1 Erythroxylum densum | reverse complement strand
AGTTATGAAAGAAGAAGCAATACATAGTAGCTTTCCAGAATTGAAAAAAAATCCCCAAAAACACATATTTCTTACTCTTATTATAGTTAAAATCAACAACCCTACACTCAATATCAAATCCCCAAAACCAGAGAAATAAAGAAACACAAATATGGTTATGCTTTCCTTATTAGCAAACAGTAACTTGGAAAATTTTCTTTAGCATTCTAGTTTACTACATGACAGATGCATTGTACTAAGAGATGTTAAAGAAACACAATACATGAAGCAAATCAAAGAAAGCAACTTTAATGGTGAGGGGCCTCTCTTATTATTTCCAAACTTCTAATTGATTATTGCAAAAAGGTGTCCATTGAACCCTAGATCCATTCCATGCAATACTTCTCTTGGTTTCGTTGGTTCTTTTAAAATAAACAACGAAGAGAGGACAATGCAACATACACCAAAATAATGGTTGGTGACTTCCAAATCAAAAGACATAAAAAGTAACACATATACATAAGCTCATCTTCATCAGCATCATCATAGTATATAAACTATTTTTTCTTTTTTAAGGAAAAATTATTCTTTATACAAAACCCTAAAATCATAAATTTTATAAACATTAATATAATCGAAACAATCGTCAAATTCATAATCTAAGAATTATTATCTATTCAAAATCCATGGCTCTGATACCACGTGTGAGTTTTTTATCCTTAATATTCAAACATTAAAGACATAAATCATACATAAATCATGAATCATAAGTAAATCATTCATACCCATTTAGATCTTAAATATGATAATAACCATATAGATGAAGAGAATAAATTACTTATCTTGAGTGAAATTCGTTATGATGTAGGTAGAAAGCTTTCAACGATTACAAACTAATTTGTCTCTTTTAACCCTCTTTTTATACGATAGCTTGATGGATAGCCCAATAGACAAGTACCTACATTCTATATTTGTTTTGTCTGTACTTAGTTAGGATAGAGAAAGGACTAGTTTATATACAGTTTCCTATTAACATTAAATCTTATAAGTCTATCAAGTACTAAATTGACGGTTAAGATTTAATATACTATTAAATTAAGAAAAACCCTAAACCAAGTTTAATATGGGCCTAAAAAATATAGGTCATAACATCAAGCCATATATTTCTTACATTTGTAGCATCTCTTTAAAAGTTAAAATATAAGATTCCAAAATTTGAACTAAGAAAATAAGTTTTATGTATGAGAAATGTCTAAAAATGCATTTAAAACTCAATATTCAGAATAGAATACAAAACAGTTTTTAATATCTCAGCATTCAAATTGAATCTCATACTTTTTCAAAATATTCAAAACAAACCTTAAATGAATGAAAATTTTAATAGAATTAACTCTCCATGAATTACTTTTTATTTTTAAATAAGAAGTGAACCTTACTATCACATAACAAGTGAAATTCACTATCTAAAATATATAACAGTGGCTCTTACTATCACGTTGCTAATGGGATCTACTGAAATTTATAATGTCATGTGAAATTTATAATGTCATGTGAAAGTGAGACCCTCTTTTTGATTAAAAAATGCAAAAACAATGTCATATCAACATTGATATGGAATTTAACTGATGGAGAGTTAACTCCGCCAAATTTTTTGTCCATATAGGATTTGTTATAAATGTTTTGAAACATTATGGTTCAATTTGAATACTTCAAAAAATTAAGTTCAAGTTGTATTATATTGTAAACATTGAGGTTCAAAATGCATTTTTGGCCCATCAGAAATCTTGAAACTTCAAACTTTTTGAAGTTAAGTTTCAAGTTTTAGTATGAAAGCTTTTCAATAGCTAACAAAATACCTATATCTATGCCTTTGTGTTAAATTTTTGCTAATTTACATGCAAGTAGAAATCCTAACATTTAAAGGTTTAATTACTAAAAGAATTTATCAATTTTGATGAGAAATATAAGTTTAAGAACTAATATTATTTTTCTTAAAAATTTATGTCTATCTTTAAGTGATCATAACATGTGTGCTAAAGATAGTTAGAAGGATGTTTGCTTGCTAAACTACGAAGAAAGGTTACAAATTCACTCTATCCTAAAGGTAACCAAAGTTTTGCTTGTAAAGAGATTGTGGAGAATCCTTGGTAATAAAGAGTCATTGTAGGTAAAATAGCTTTATAGACATTATCAGGTGGAGAAGAATTTCTGGATTCTCAAGGCTAAGAAAGAATCATCATGAATAATGTTGTAGTTGGTGAAAATAAGGGACAACTTACAATCCTCCGTTAAAGTTAGGATTGGAATTGGAGATAATACATGGTTATGTTTTGATAATTGGAATGAGATAGGCCCTTTTTACCTCATTCCTAAATATTAAACCTTAAGATTGCTTTTATCTTGAAAATGCCAAAGTCAAATTGCTCATTAATGGAAGTGACTGATGCTGTAATAATAGAAGCAGTGAACATTTCTTCACAAGCTTTCTCCCTTTCCAACCTATTCCCAACAATGAGGACAAGGTTATTTAGGTGAGACATTCCTTTGAAACTTTCACCAACAAAATTATACAAAAACTTGTTTAGGATCTATGCTCCAAGAACAAATTAGTTCAATATGGTTTGGTGTAAATTTCTCTCTGTTAAAATATCTTTTATCCAGTGGCTAGTAGTGAGAAAGAAGTTAAGCACCTTGGATATATTCTTCTACCTACAAAGAGACTATCAATCATCTATTTTTTTTTAATTTTTCCTACTTTAACAGTATTTAGCAAAGCTTTTAATATCTTTGCAACCATTTCTGCTATAAAAATTAGTGGGAAAGAATTATTCAGTAGGCTATTACAAGTTATTATCTTAGTAGGGATGACTTATCCATATTTAAGATTACATTTGGCTGCATAATTTACACAATTTAGTAGGAAAGAAATGTTAGGATTTTTAGCAACTTGACTACATTCTACTATCAAGAGGAATCTAAGTAAGATAAGGGAAATGATAACAATAAGGATTAGAGGCCTCAAATTTTTACAAGAAATTGCCTTTAGATTGAATCTTTAAACAATGGTGACTGATTCAGCATAATTGATACTTAGAACCTTAACCGTGGACTCTTTTCTTTATTTTTTTAGCTATTAATTTTATTTTCTAAATGCTTAAGCTCCTACTGTGTTCTTAGGCTTATGTTATTAAGGTAGAACTGAACTATAACCTTATATGAAGCTAGAACATAAGGCTTAGTCTATTATAATACTATATTATTTTGAATTCTAAAAAAAATGATATCAAAATATTATATTGACATATATTATGGTGTCTAATATAGTAGCATCATATTTCATCAGATTAAATGAGATAATGAATTCTTCATTGCTTGAACTTTATTCTATATCACCTTAAATGTCTAAATTCTAAAAATTATTGATGGGGTCTTCAAATAATTTTAAAATCTTAATATTGGTTCCTATGTCATCAATGATTAATGAATCAGTGATAACTCTTTTTATATAACTGACGTAGCATTTCACGTGGATTATAATATTACTTAAAATCTAAGTCAGTCCCCCTAAATAAGTGTCACCCTGAAATAAACTTCAACTAAATCCCTAAATGAAATCCCAAAATAATGTTTAACATAAATCTTAAATGCTAGAAATTATTAATATAAAAAAATTTCAAATCCAAACTATTTAATTCCCTAAAATTTATAAAGCTTAGACCCTAAATTAGAAAACCTCATACTTTCATCAAAATCTCTATCTTTTGAAGCCAAAAGTTCCTTCATATCTTACTAAAATATGAACCTCACTTATAAATCTAGTAGTATATAATTAAAGGATGGATGTATATTATGATGGATTTTTTTGATAATCTACAACAATAAACTTCGCAAGTGAGAATCCGAAACACCAAGACCTATGTAAATATTGAAACCAAATCAAGATCGGATTATACCTTTATGCAACGAAAATAGGGAGAGGAGCTGGTAATGTCAGGAGAAGCATGTCAAATTTTGTGTCTCTATTGGTATCCACACACTCGCAAGACTGAATGCCCCACTTTGATGTGCTAGCACCAATCTCATCCCTCTCTCTCTAGAGGACGAAGTCCATTAGGGTTATTTTTGATCTAATAAAACTCTTTTATCTCTTGTCACCTATATATGTATAGGAAAACCCTAAAACCCAAAGCCTAAATCCGAATTAGGCCTATTGATTGTTCACTTTGCTTAGTGTGCTACCCTGTAGGCTTATTTAATATTAACAACAGGACCAAACTTCTTTTAGACCCGCAAATTATAAGTGGCCTACAGCAAGACATTATAACTACCTAAATTAAATAAGGTTGGAATACGACTGACTTAATCACAACTGACAAATTAGAGTACATCCTATAATCGGTTCACGGGGCATACACTAATATATTATAAGTACGATAAATATATGAAAAAGAATACTTCAAGGATTTTGTTATTTTTAAAAGCCTAGGGACTGTTAGGAGCACTATTTACTAGTAAAAGACCTTTTTGCTACTTTTATTATCCTAGTTATTAACCTTGTTTGAGGTTATCTTTGTATTGTTATTACTGCCATTCTAGTTATTGTCTTATTTTGTGGAGAACTTTGTGTTACTACTACCATTCTTGATGATGTCCCTATTTGGGGAGATATATAGGTAGTTATTGCCCTTAAGGGTGCATATATTTGTTTTTCATCTTTTATAGCAATAGATGACTATGAAAAATACACATTGTAGTAGGTAAATGCATAAAATTAAATAATCAATAATCAATTGATTATTGATTGCATACCTATTATGTAAGGCATTACTCAATATTTGAATATAAGGTATCCTTAAATATATACTTCTTTTTGTTGTGTACTTGAGTAAACATAACTAGTATGACATCTTTTCACTCTTTGATATCTTTCTAGTTTTTAAAGTTTTCCTTCATCCCTTCATCCCTTCATCCCTCAAGTTGTACCCAATCACCACCCTATGTGTAACCCCTAAAAGGCACCGACGAATAGAGTCAAAGCACAAGATTAATATCTGAGATATCTTTGGGCACCTTAAGTCAAAGGATACTTGCATCATTGCTATGATGAGACTATCACTGACACTGGAATAAAAAATCCATATGATTGTCTCATAGTAAGCCAATCCAATATACTTACTACCATTAGTAAGCATCCACATGTTAACTCTAAACAACTCATGTCTATAACTTATGAGATCGACTGCTTAATCCAATCAAGGAGTATAATATGTGCTAGTCTATCTGGATTAATAACATCCCATCTCAATAATCCTATGACTAGGGAAAGTTTAGATACTAACATAATTACACATGATAGGAATCTCATTATCATGATCTCATCATGATTTCCTACATACTATGTTTTGTATCAAGGACTTCATTAAATCAATTTAAGATCAACATCAAATCTATAAATGTATGAACATCGAAATAATAAAAAATATCTTTATTAATCATAAAATTATTTATACAATAAGTGCTAAAGGTGATTACCTTTAGAGCACTTCTCTAACATAATCTTTATAACTCTTTCTTTAATGTACTACTTAATCCATCCCTATTAAGACTTGAACATCAAAGCATGCTTACAACAAGTGCTCTATTTGATTTTATTTACTGATTTTTCTCTAATATTTTCTTTATTTTTAGTTTATCTTGCTAAATTTTTTATATGATCCTAAATCTAATACTAAATTGCTTTTATCTAACAGACAATAACTAGTTATACTTTTTCTTTCCTCGAGATTAGAGCATACTAATAATGGATGTACTTTTACATGGTCCTTTATGCTATAAATTTACCTCTTAGATATTTTCCCATCTTCAACTTGTACGACAGGCACTAAATGCTATCAAAAGGATAAAATATTTTAGAGGATAAAAAGTGAAGATGTGTACATGAGAATATTATCAATAAAATTTCCTTTTCCTTATAGGATACTGTTTAATTTCTTAATCAAAAAGGTTTGACAAGCTCCATCATATGGTATCTCCTAAGTTGTCCATGTATTTCTTTTTATGGAGAAGATCATTGTAGGATGTTGTCCTATGACATTTTAGTTGACAATTTCCAACATGTCATTTTATTCATTTCATAACTCATTACTTTGGAACTCTTAGACCTTTGTATGTCTATCTTTGTAGCATGAATATGCCTTTTTTTGTTTCCTATTTACCTAAGTTGCTAAATACTAGAAAGCGAAAAGGATAAATTAAAATTAAAATTTTAAACATATTTTAATTGTGAACTACCCCAAACAGTAATTAAATGCATAAATTTTAATTTATTTTAAAATTAACTTATTATTAATTTTATAATTAATTGTACTAACATGGTCTATCATACAAACTTGACTTTTTTCTCATCAATGCTCTAGCATAACAATTATTAAATCATTAAAAATCTTTTAAAATTAAATTAACTCGTATCTTAAACCCTAAACTTGTATCTTGGTATGTTGAAGTCATAACCCTAACCTTGAACATAAACTCAAGAGTTGCGAGGTTGATTCATGACTTTGAAAAGGAGATTTTAGTATTGGCAGGTTGCTCACAAGCTTCAATACTTTGAGAAGAAGTCATAGTATGAGCCCATATTTTAAGTTATTGATTATTTTTTCTAGTGCTGGAGATATAGTTTGTCTTATTTTTGACCACTTTCTTGGGTTATCAAGAATCATAACTATTGATACGTTTTTGGCATGAAGGTGAGTTTGATTTCAACTTTTGACGAGGTTTTTGGATACGTAATTTTCATTGTTATTAATTTTAATGTGATAAAGAAGGGTTAGCAGTAGAGGGAAGACTTATTTCTTCTTTAAAGAAAGACTATAGACAAGATTAAAGGTGATATAATCATGAGGTTCATAGCAGTAGCAACTAATGTGACAGACTTATTATAGCAACTACATATATTGAGTCTTAACCCTTTATCAAGCATGTAATAATTCTTGGTATTAGTGGATTGATCTTTGCTTAAGTTACTATTTTTACAATGATAAAAGGAAGGACTGGTGGTAGGAAGAAGACTTATTTCTTTTTCAAAAAAAGATCCCCAAAAAATTGAAACAAAATATATGCAAGATCAAAGGGTACATAAAGTTGAAATTTTGCTTGTAGCAACTAATGTGACAAACTTATCATAGCAATTGCATATATTGAAGCTAACACTTTCTATAACTCTTGGTATATGTGGGTTGGTCTCTACTTAGGCTAGTTGGTGGCCCTCATGAAGTAGAAGAAGAAGAAGAAGAAGAAGAAGAAGAAGAAATAATGGTGTATAGTATATTAGGATTTAAGGTACTGGTTAATTGATTTTGGTTTTATTTTGTAATTTTAATACATTAATAATTGCCTTATCATAATATTAATTTGTCAAAGGGCAAATTTACATAAGGGAGTGATAACTCTAATTAATATTGTAAATCAATTAAGGTTCATAATTTTAAATATAATTTATCTAAATAAAATGTGTCATGTCTTAAGTTAATTTAGCAATATGATTAACTAAACATCGATTGTTTCTAATGTCTAATTTTAAATGATTGAACATGTCCATTATGAGATTTAGTGGGACTCACTTTAAGCTTGAAGGAACTAAATACCATCTTATTGAATAAATCATAACTAAAAGTGCATTTTTAAACATCATCGTTTACACTAAAGTACAAGTTGGATCTAAACGTTTCGAAGTATTCAATGTGAACCCTATCATTTCCAAAGGGTGCAGAACAAACTATAATTAGATGAAAATTTTGATATAACTAAAATTTTGTCAGTTAAATGTCACATTAATATTAACATGACATTATATATAAATTTTTTACAATTAAAAAGTGGGTCCACTGCCATATGATATATGGGGCTCACTATCTAAAATTAAAAAGATTATTAATTATATAATTGATCAACACAACATGATCTTAGTTACTAAAGTATAAACCAATGAAGTAGTACTTCATCTTCGACGACAATACCTCTATCATCTCTTTGACAAAAAAAAGTTATTCTTGATTGAATCAAGAAACCCACGTGTTGTTAGCGGATCAAATGTGGTTTCACACATCAAATCACTTAACACAAGGTTAAGCTCCCTTAGTAATTTGTCTTAGTTTTCGTCTTCCATATCGGCCATTTTGTCTCAATGCACCAACTTATCTTCATCTTTCTTTTCTTTATTCAGCTTATAATGCAAGATTACATTGTCTAACACCACAAAAATCAAGAACAAAGATACTATGAACGTACCTCTAATGACCCAGTTTTTGATCAGGGTATAACAATTGGAAAACTTCCTTGCATGTTCTACTGGTAATCTTCCAATGGAAACAAAATAAAATGCAACATCTAAAAGGAAATAAGTATGCAAAACAAAATAGTCCAGTAAAAGTTTGAAGCTACAACAGTATCTATAAAAGGAAATAAGTATGCAAAACAAAAGAATCCAGTAAAGTTTGAAGCTATAATAGTATCTATAACTTTTCTCTATGCTTTAAAAGTGAGGAAGATGATTAAATAAATACTTTAAAAGTTAACTCAGTAAAATAAAAATTCAAATTGCAATCGATATCTAAGCAACATCACTTATCTTTCTACTAATGTCAATATCGATATCTATTAAAGAATGCCCAAAATTCTAATGCCTTAGATCTTAATGTAATGGCTACTTTATTGATTTTAGTATGGAAGAAAGGTTATTAGAAGAGGTAACAAATGGATAAGTTTTGTTAGATAATTGTATAAATAATTATATTTTAAATTTTAAATAATGAATCCCAAAAAATCACATGGTAGTAGACTATTTAGTTGTAAAAAAATTAGTAACATTGACGTAGCATTCAAATGATGAAGTTTTAATACTATCAAACTTTTCATTTACTCAGGCTCTCTTATGCACATTATAGAAACAATAGAGTTTAAATTAAACACTTTGAAATGTTATGGTTTAATTTGCACTCTAGTGTAAGTAAGCATTAAGGTCTAGTGTATGTAAGCATTAAGGTTTAAATTTTACTTTTGACCAATAAATTACTAGATCTGGGTCCTTCACATGGAGGGACATCAATTTTTTCATCAAATGTGGCACCAATTTCGGTACCTCATATGGAGGAATACCAAATGAAAGAAGACAGCTGCATCATGTAGCGGAGTGCCTATATAAGACACTCCCCACTTCATGCAAAATACAACGAAAAATACAAAGAAAAACTAGAGTAAAACAATGCTTTGAAGTTTAGGAAAGATTTTTTTAAAGAGTTGGTGAGTGAGAAAATTGTGAGGTTTATATTTTTAGATTGGAAAATACCTTGTGAGTCACTATTTTAGTTTTATTTATGTATACCTACTATTTGTAATAGCGGAAGAATTATTTTGAGTTTTGTCCGTGGACATAGCCCAAAATTAAAGGTGAATCACGTTAAATATTTTGTATTCTTTTTGCTTATTTTATTTTTCCTTTTAAAAAATATACCCGCTACGCTCAACATAAATTAGTTATAGCTAACAATGGATGGAATTGAGACTTTTATGTTTTGAAAGACCAATCAAAGAATGCTTAAGACCATCAATAGTTATACCATAAATATATATAGCTTGATCATATTAGAGCATTGAATAGATTAAAATATTCAACATTTGGTATAAATTTAAAGGGATAATAAAATATATTGGTCTAAATTTTTTTACTTTTAAAATTTTTTAAAGTTTAAATAATATAATTAAAAAATATTTTTATTAACATTTAACTAATATGATTAATATAATAATATAAAAACTGATATTTAAAAGTGTTACTGGGCGTCTTATTTTTTATATAACTTCAAATATATAAAAAAAAATAATTGTATTTTAAACATATTGGTTCTGGCGGATTCTGACGGAACTGAACGTTGTCGTTTGGATCCATGGAGTTGGCTGCTTTCTGTAGTAACTTCGACATGAAGGTCCCTACAAAACAAAGAAGGCACGTCGGGGGTTGGGTCCCGATTATCCCCTCCGACGCTCAAGTCAGTCTTTTAGGTGAAGGTGAGATTGCTGTATGCAGAGAGAATTAGGTTATGATTGCGTACCTCTGTTATGGCAAAGTTGTACCTTATATACGAAGTAATAACTAGGTTTAAGTCTTTACATGTTTGCATGGGAGACTCTCACTTGCGAATGAGCCAAGGAGATCGTAGATTGGACCTGGGCTTGGCATAGGTATAAGACTGATCTTTGATGATTGGACCGATCGGCCCACACAGCGTTGAGACTGAGTTCGAGCTCAGTATGACCTACCCGACCAGATATAATAGTAAATTAATATTATATCAAAATATTAATTTATAGAATTATCATAAACACTCTCCTCTTTCGCTTCAATCCTTCTCAAAAGTTCATGCTAATTCTATTCGAAATTGAAATATTCATATTTTTATAAAAATAGTTTATATTTCGGAACATCATATATAGTGGGTAGTACGTAGTGGGTAGTGGGCAGTGGGTACATGAAAATGTATACAAGTAAGCTGGTCTATAGTTAATTCTAACTTAAAGAAATAGATTTCTGATATGTTTCAGTCAGTTTAAAAATAATCTCACTATTTTAAATTTTTTATTATATTAAAATTCTGTTGAATTATTATGATAAAAATCGTTTTGTGTTGAGCATCTAATTGAAGCTACGTACAGATTTTCATCTAATTTAGAATTTAACATAATTATTTTATATAATAAAAATATATGAAATTGTTTTTAATTACTTCAAAGCTATATGAAACAATAAAATTGTAAACTAGATTAAATTATTACATGATTATGTTATCTGAACATATTTATATGCGTAATAATTTATGTAGTAATTTTTATTAAAATAATTTGATGGAAAATTAATATAAAGCTCTTTTTGAAAATTTATAATACCAATTTTAATATCATTTAAATGATAAAAAATAATAAATCTTGCAACTTTGTTATAACTTTAATCACTTAAACCCGTCCTTTTACCATACTTTTATATTTGTAAAACAGAATATAACTTAATCATCTTCTTTTCAAGTTTTGGAACCCCATCTCCATAGTATAGGTACAATTTTATCGAAATACTATTGCTGCTTTGGAGGTTTAATAGCTCCCATGTTACTGCACCCGTAATCATTTAGCTGCCAATACTTTGTAATATAATGTGAGGTAGGATAAAAAGTGTACTTTTAGCTTTACTATTTGCATTCAAATACAAGTTAAATTTCAATTTTTTAATATTAAAAATCATATCAAATCTATTCAAATTTAAGAACAAAAATTTTTAATAGAATTATGTGTAAGTCAATTAAGTGTCCCGTTAATACTAACATGATACTTTTTTTATTTGTATACACTCTACTATGAGACCACTAATTTTAATTAGACATAAATTATTAATAATCTTATTTTATCTAATTTCATTGCTCTAACTTATTCTTAATTTTCATGAACTATAAGTGCATGGTTATTAAAGTGAGTAATAAATCAGTAAGAACCAAATTGTGTTCACAGGGATTATAAGAAAGTTCAAATATATGTTAGCTAACAATATTTGAAATCGGGTTGGGTGAAATTTTGAAAAATTAAAAGCAATGTAAAGAATTATTAAAAACTCAAAGAAATTTCTAAGCAATTACCCAATTCAATGCAATCAAAATAACTATGAATATAACAAATCTATGCAATAACTAATTAAGAAAAGAGCGCAACAATTCACTAATTAAAAGTATTAACGTCAATAAGGAATGATTTTCTCTTAGAAAATGATATTTTTGTCAACTTTAATATTGAATTAGCTATCATCCATAAATAAACAGTCCTAACTTTGTATGTAAATTTTAAGAATGATTAATTCCCTTCTCCCAAAGGTGAATTAATCTATCCATTCTAGACATCACTTAGTAATCTCTTACTTAAGTTCTTCCTAGAGTTTCTTAAATTTCAAACCCAAACTTTTTATTTTCACCTCTTAAGTTTCTTGTGTTTCCCAACTCACTAGAAAATCCTAGCTGAAATTCCTTCAATCTTCTAACAAAAACCATTTTTCCAAAGGTAAATTTATACTAAGCAAACTTCCAATAATTCAAAGTAAGAATAGTTAAACCCAAAGAAAATCAACAAGTATATGAATATTCAGTTATGAATTCCAGCAATGTTCAATATTAAAACATCACCAAAATATCAAATCTTTAAGAGAAATTAAGGTTCTAGTCATAAATCATCATACCAAGCAATCCAAAAGCATAAACTCTAGATAAACTCATGAAGGAATCATATAAAAATGAAGAGTATGGCTCCAAACTACAGTAGAATAATGTGCTCTCCCCTATCCTTGCTTGGCCGCTTTGTTCTTCAGTGGATAGACGCTGCATCCCTTCTTCCAGTGAGTGAAGGCTACATTAGTTGGGCATTATGCCAGTCTTCTTTAGAGGCTGCCTATTCTTCAATCCCGTGGGTGGAGGCTAAGTGTGTGTGACAATGAAGGCTTGCTGCATTAATTTTGCAGTGAATGGATGCTGTGTCGTTGGAGTGAAGGTAGGCTTTATTGTCTTGCAGTTGAGTGGATGTTTTGTGCGTGACTGGAGGCTGCTATTTTTTAGTGGAGTGGAGTGGCGGCTATGTTGTTGGAGTGAAGTGGAGGCTGCATTAGTGGAGGGGTCTGTGTAGTTTTCGTTTTTATGGAGGCTTGCTGTAAGGTGAATGGGTGGAGGGTTATATCCGAAAGTCCCCACTGCTGAATGTTTTTAAAACTATTTTGAACCCTCCACTTTTCTTTTCTTTTCTTTTTTACAAACCCCCTCTACGCAGTGTTTTTTCTCTTTTAAAAGCATTGAACCCTCTTTTTGCTTTCTTGCGTTTCATACATGCATAATCTTCAATTTGCTATATGTGTATTGCACTTTGTGCATGTAGTGCTGTCGGTTTTTCCTACCCTCTCCCAGCTGCTTGTCCACACGCTTGAAGCATTGGCCATTCTTCTACATAATTTTCCTACATTAATGCATCAAATTATGTAGAAGAATGGCCAATTTGTCTACATAATTTCCCAATTTGTCTTCCCCATTTCATATGATCTTAGTCGTATTTCTTCCCTATCTGAGATGAGCAAAGCTTTTATCACCAAGCCTGGCCACCATGAGGAGACATATACACTTGTTCTCTCTAGTTAATAGGAATTTGTTAGTTAAAGAACCATAAAACACAGCTATGTTATGGCTGAATGCTGATGTTTGGTATGTCTCTGACAAGTATTTGTTGGTTCTATCATCTATCAACTTCATATAAAAATGAATAGGAGTTTTAGAAGTAGATTTAACTCTTTGAAGTGTGAGTAGCTAAGGCAACACATACACAAAACAAAAAGTTTTTCCAGAAGTTCATTTCGAGTCCAAAGAGCGAAAATATCATTTCCAAATACACCCTTTAACCATACATACACAAATTCATGTGAGGAATCAGAGTTTCAACTCACACATTATACATTCAGATTGCAAAGTCAAGAATAGAGGAGGAGTTTAAGAAATTCATTGCAGTATAATTACCTCTGATATTAGAGCAGACGTGAACAAGGCCCGAAGGTGTTCGACCATTTGCCTTATCCATCATTCACGCTCGACAGGTTGAGCAGTGGAGGGGCCATCCTTAATCCTTCGTGGGGCATCTTCAAGAGTGCGGGCCTCGGGGCTGGAGATAGAGGCTAAGGAGCAAAAATGTAGGCAGGAAGTAACATCTTGTCAATCTGATAAATAGCAGCTGGTTATCAGTGTAGATGATGCCAGCTATGCTTGTGATGTGAGTCTTGTAGTGATGTTCCTGAAGGCGCTGAGACTGTGACATTAAGAGATAAATGATTTCTTGTTCTTGCCTGTGTTTTCATGGGTTACTTTCTGTCGGAAACTGTGAGGTTGAGAACTTGTAATGAATTTAGGTATGATATGGACTTCACCAACTTTGTCATACCTTCGTCGCTTAGGGTTTTTAGAGTACCTATTTTGAGGGCTCAGAACGCGTCATTGGTTGGTGCAAAGATGGTCACTCCATTGTTTGTGATATTGAGCTTCGAGAATAATTCGCTATTCTCTTGATTGGCTCTCAATAGGTGGATGAATATTGCGAAGTAGACAGCTTTTGTGAGGATTTTGCCAATGTCAGAGGTGCCCGACGTTGTTGCAGGTATCTGTGCTGCTGCCGACGCTTTCACGGCAGGAGCTGCAGGAGATGGTTTTGCCAGGGCGGCCGCCAGAGACGGGGCTAGAATTCGGAAAATTGACACAATGATAAAGATAAGTGAAAAGGAGAAAACTGATTGTTTCACCATCTTCGCTGTGGTTTTGGGTAGTAGTGCTTTTCACAGGTGATTGTTGGACTTGAAGTGTACTACTTTGCAAGTGCTTGGTGAGTAAAGATACAAAGCAAGATCCCTTTTATATTTGTTGAGAAGGAAGTGAAGTTAGTCTCCATGTTCAATCCTACTTGGTTTTAGTTACTAACACTTACACTAGCAACCTAAAAGTAGAAGCGATGAAAAGGTACTAGTGATGGCATTTAACTGGGCTGGGCTTAGGTTTCTTTCAGCTGGAGCCCGGTGCAAAATTTTTTATATAGGCTGAAGTTGGGCTAGAGATTTGCCATTTACGATCAGAGCCCAAGTTTAATCGAATTTGGATGGTCCGAAGTACAACTAAGCTTGGATCATGCTCAAATTTTATTTTTTAATTTATTTTTATTCTAAAAATAACATCATTTCCTTCTTTTTATTTAAAATATTCAAAATTTGAATCAGCTCAATTATAAAGTTCAAGCTTAAACTCAAGCTCGAGCCGAACTTAAAATTTAAAATTTTAAAAAAATTTAAACTCAACTAAAATCTGATTAACTTAAACTAAGTGCATTAGTTTTAATTAGTCAGAGTCTGAGGACAAATGTCATCTCCATAAAGCAATTGACATACGAGAGATATGACACTAGTTTGGAACTGGCAACTTGAAATTTCAGGAAAACCTTGAGGAGGTTTAAGTGAGGTATTTAACAAAGCAAATAATGTGGGAGTTGAGTTTTGTCTGTCAAATAGGAAGCATAGCTTTTTTACTGAACATCCTTCGCATGCAAGACAAATGTCTCTTGGTGCAACAGTAATCAAATGTTCTCATTGCAAGTGGGAAAAGGGTAATCTGTTGCTTAAAATTCCAATTGTGCAAGGGTTTCCTCCGTCGTGTAAAATCAGAATACTTTATAGAAATTAACTTCCAAAATTATGAACTGAAAATAAATGCATTCCTAATTCTAATTAAATAATGAACTGAAAAGTTTTTATTAAAAATTATAGACAAATATTAAATTAATTTAAAATTGTAATTTCAATCTCCCTTTCTATTCTTTTTAAGAAAGTATTTTATTTTAATTTAAAATTTTTCCTAATCTTTCTTCTCCCTCCATTCAATATTCCTCAAAAGTTTATGTCAAGAGCAACTCGACTTTAAGTGTTTGGATATTATAAGGTAAAAGAAAAATTTTCAAAACTAGTTTGTTCTAATTATGAATTGCCAGTCTACTCGAAATTAAAGTATATGTTTTTCTCTGAGTTAATCATTTTAACCCATTTCTCTTTTCCTTTTACCATATTTATCCATTTTGTAAAAAAGGATCTTAATTTGTACACATCTTCCAAGCAAGTTTTGTTAGCATTATCTCTATTGGATACTACTTTATTGAAATACCATTTGTTATTTTGGAGGTTTGATAGATCTTACTTTGCTGCA
This sequence comes from Erythroxylum densum, assembly GCA_024678245.1. Taxonomy (NCBI): domain Eukaryota; kingdom Viridiplantae; phylum Streptophyta; class Magnoliopsida; order Malpighiales; family Erythroxylaceae; genus Erythroxylum; species Erythroxylum densum. The sequence continues at coordinate 6,924 of JANPWT010687648.1, read as the reverse complement.
TTCATGATCATTGAGTTGTTGTGCCTGTGCAGTTGAACTTAAAGTGACAAAGAAAAAATTGATAATGATCGTGTTAATTAAATATCGATTTTATTTCTTTAAAATAAACTACTCTTGCACATGAAAGTGACATGCAAAAATACTCTAAAAAGGGAACGCCAATTCAATCTCAACTTAAAGTGACAGAAAAACTGATAATAATCATGCTGATTGAATCTCGGTTTTATTTCTTTAAAATAAAATCCTCTTGCATATGAAAGTGACATGCAAAGATACTCCAAAAAGGGAACGTCAATTCAATCTCACTCACAAACTCGAGTGGCACGGTTTCAACCTAAAAGAAAAGAGCAATTATTCAGTTGCACACATTCACAACTAAGCAATTACAAAAAAAAGGAGCGGATTAAAGATCCTTCTATGCTCATTTGGTCATAAGGAAAATAATGTTGCGGCTGCACCGTGTCCATAGAAAAACACATTCGAGCTTGAAACAACTAAAAGGTAATTTAAAACTATGTCTAGATTAAAAGTCTATATATATAGGTATTTAAGTTTATTGTTAAGTGGTTAATTATGTTCACGTATTAGCTATATAATTAAATATAGAATATGTATGGTTTATTTGGGTTCATTAATAAGTTCATGTACTTAGATTTTAAAGTTCATCTTTTGTACCTTTTTGTACTTGAGTTATATTTAATAAAGTGAAATACATCCTCTTTCTCCCAAACAATTGTCTCCTCTGTAAATCTTCCTCTCTTCTTAATAAAGTGGTATTAAAGTCTGGTCATTCTTTGAGAAATGAAAAACAATAATGAATTATACTCACTTCAATTTCCTCGCCTCATAGATGAAAATTATGAAACATGGAGTCTTCATATACAAGTCATGTTTGGCTCACAAGATGTTTGAGAAATTATGGAGAAATGTTTTATGCAACCTCAAAGTGAAGTCAACTTGTATCAAATTGAGAAGGATGCTTTGACAAAGATAAAGAAAAAGGATTAACAAGCTCTCATTCTCATCTATCAACACTTAGATGATTCAATATTTAAGAAGGTGGTCGAAGCGAGCACTACAAAGGAAGCATGGGAGATTTTGCAAAATCCTTTAACGAAAGGTGATTTTAATTTGAATCTCTGATCATTGAAGAAATCTGAATCAATCTCAAATTATTGTTCACTGGTGAAGGCTTTTGAGAATCAAATGAAGAGGTATAGAGATAAGGTTGAAGATGTTCAGGTGGTAGAAAAGATTCTTTATTCCCTAACCCTAAAGTTTGAGTGGGTGCTTGTTTGGGAGTAATAGGAAAAAAGGTATGAATAGGAAAAAAGGTATGGATATGAAATGAAAACTCATATTTGGTATCAACAGAGGTAACACTTTCACTCCCTCATTTTCAACAATACTCCATTCCTTTGGATTACTAGAGGAATGGGATCCATTGTTGGTCATACTCCATTCTCATTCCTTACTATATTCATTCATATTCTTATTTCTATTACCCTCTGTGAACCAAGCGCCCCCTGAATATATGGTTTGTGTCATTGAGAAGTCCAAAGATCTAGACTCGTTATCACTTGAATAACCAGAGGGCTCCTTGCAAGCCCATGAAGACAAGATCAAGAGGAAGAAAGATCTTCTTAAAAGATGATGATGAAGAAAGTAGTTAAAGAAGAAGAGGACTAGGATGTGGTTGAGGTCGAGGAGGAAGAGGTAAAGCAGATTATAACAATGTCAACAATGATGATAGGAATAGTCACTTATATAGAGGCCAAGAAAAATCAAGAGGAAAAAGAAGATGAGGTTACAGTCCTAGACAAAATGAGAGGAGGTATGATAAGTCTAATATTACGTGCTACAATTGTCATAAATTAAGGCATTATTCTAACGAATGTTACAATGCACCTAAATATGTTGAGAAGAAAGTCAATATTGATGATGACAAGCAATAAGTTAAAGAGCCTAATTTTTGGAGCTTGATGAAAAGGTGGGAGGCAAAGTTTGTTTTAAAGATTCTTCAAATATCCAAATTTATAGGAAAGGTATCATTCTAATTTCTTCAAGAGATGAAAACCATAAACTTATTACTGATGTATACCATATGCCTAAATTAACAAGCAATATTTTAATTCTAGGCAACTTCTTAAAGAGGGATATGAAAACCATAAGAAAGATTGTTGTCTTCGGCTTAAAGATCAATATGTTTAGTTGGTTTCTAAAGTATTTATGTCGAAGAATAGAACGCTAAAATTGAATATCAAAATACTTGAAGTAACTTGTTTAAAGGTGCATGTCAGAGATGAATAATGGTATTGGCAAATAAGATTTGGACACTTGAATCTTGACGCATTCAAAGATTTGAGAGATAAATACATGGTGAGAGGAATGCCTCTCATCAACCACCCATATTATTTGTGTGAAGCATGTCTACTTAGTAATCATTGAAGAAGGAGTTTTCCAAAAGAAGTTATGACATAAGCATTAAACCAGTTCAACTTATTCATTCTGATGTGTGTGGACCAATTTAGCCATTATCATTACGTAAAAATAGATACTTTTTAGTTTCCATTGATGATTATAGTAGAAAGACTTGAGTCTATTTTATAAGCAAAATCAGAAGCATTTAGAGCATTTAAGAAGTTTAAGGCAATTATAGAGAAAGAAAGTGGCTATGTAATTAAACTTATAAGGTCCGACAGAGGAAGTGAGTTCACATTCAAGGAATTCTATAATTTTGTGAGTTACATGAAATTCTCAATCATCTAACGGTCTTAGGATTACGTCAACAAAATGTTGGAGCCAAGAGGAAGAACAAAATTATTCTTTACATGGCTCAATATATGATGAAGGCCAAAAACATGGCCTGGGCAGAAGTTGTTTCTTGTGTAGTTTGTTTGTCAAACCCATCTGCCAGGATAAATATCAAAGACCAAACACTGCAATAGGTATGGAATCAATTGAAGCCTAGTGTTGCTTATTTGCAAATTTTTGGAAGCTATGTATATGCTTATAGGTCGTAATAAGAAAGATCTAAGCTAGATGAACACCATGTTAAGTATGTATTCATTGGCTATGGCTAGAATTCCAAAGGCTACTGATTGTATAACCCAAGCAATGGAAGGATTGTTGTGAGAAGAGATGTTGAATTTGATGAGCAAACAACATGAGATTGGGAAACACAAGTAAAAAGAACCTATGAGTTTGGTCCTATAATTTGAAGAAGAGGAACAAGAAACCAAAAAAAAATGATCAAAAAACGACTCCATCTCCTTTTCCTAATACACATCATTCTCTTTCTTCGTTAACGCATAGAGAAAGTTCAAGTCATGGGGCATGAAAAATGAGGAGCATTTATGATATTTATGAAGAAATCATTGATTTTGATGTAAGTAATTTATTTTTTCTTCTTGTGAATAATGAGTCTTTAAATTTTAGGAAGGCCATAAAGGGAAAAGGATGTAGACAAGCCATAGAGAAAGAAATCAAGGCAAGATAGAAAAACAACAATTGAAAATCATTAACTCTTCCTGAGAGTCATGAAGTTATTGGAGTCAAATAATTCTACAAGATAAAAAAGAATCCAAATGGAGATGTAGAGAAATATAAAGTAAGGCTCATTGTTAAAGGCTACAAGCAAAAGCATGGAGTAGATTATGATGAAGTGTTTGCAACTGTTGTTCGTATGGAAACGATTCATTTATTGATCTCTTAATAGCTCAAATAAAGTGGAATATCTATCAACTTGATGTAAATTTAGCTTTTCGATATGAAAATCTTCAGGAAGAAGGCCTTTATTGAACAACTAATTGGTTTTATAGTCAAAGGTCATGAAGAAAAAGTCATGAGATTGAAAAAAGGAATTGTATAGGTTAAACCAAGCACCAAGGATATGGAATACTCACATCGACAAGTACTTCCAAGATAATGGTTTTGTTCATTGCTCTCATGAATATGCTCTTTATATTAAATCATACAAAAATGGAGATATTCTTTATAAGAATGATCTTGTTTTCACCGAAAATAACATAAGAATGTTTCAAGTATTTTAAGCTATGTTACTAGAGTTTGGGATGACAAACAGAGGATTAATGTCATAGTATTTGGGTTTGAAGGTGAAGCAAATGAAATATATAATTTTTATTTCATACGAAGGATATGTAAAAGAAATGTTGAAGAAGTTCAAAATGGTTGATTGCAATCTGGTGAATACACCTATGGAATATGGAGTCAAAATGACAAAGTTTGATGACAATGATAAGGATGATTCCACTATTTTCAAAAGGCTTATTGGATGCTTTAAATACTTGACATGTAAAAGACTAGATATTTTCTTTATTGTTAGGGTAATAAGTCATTTCATGGAAGAACCAACTTGTACTCATATAAAAGCAGCTAAGAGAATTCTTCGTTATATCAAAGGTGCAATTGATTATTGGTTGCTTTATACATCATCTATCAATTTTAAGATTGTTAGATTTTATTATTGTTATTTTGCGGAAGATGGTGATGATCGAAAAGAACAATTTGTTTTGTATTTTTATAGGCAATTGTGCTATTATATGGAGTTCAAAGAAGCAACCTATTATGACTTTGTCAAGTTTTGAATCTGAATATGTGGCTATAACTTCATGCACTTGTCATGTTACTTAGCTTAGAAGGCTAGTGAACGAACTTCACTTGCCACAAAAGGAAGGAATTGAAACATGCATTGATAATAAGTCTATATAAGCATAGGCCAAGAACTCGATTTTTCATGATCAAAATAAACATATAAACACTAGAGCATGTATTACAAAGAACAAAGTGGAGCTCAAGCTTGTGAAGACTAATGATCAAGTTGTAGTTATTTTTATGAAATCACTCAAATTTGAAGTTTTTTAGCACTTGAGAACAAGACTTATGGTCCAAAAGAAAGTTTAAAATTAAGAGGGAGCGTTGAAAGTTAATTTAAAACTATGTATAGATTAAAAGCCTAGATAAATAGGTGCTTAAATTCATTGTTAGGTGTTTAATTATATTCATATATTGGTTATATAATTAAATATGATTCATGTATAGTTTATTTGGGTTCACTAATAAGTTCATTTACTTAGATATTAAAGATTATCTTTTGTATCTATAAATATCTCTTTGTACATGAGTTAAAATCAATCAAGTGAAATACAACCACTTTCTTCTAAACAATCCTCTACTCTTTAAATCTTCCTCTTCTTTTAATAAAAACTCACAGCATCCATATGAAGAATCTACTTTTCCATTATAACCGAATTATCAATCAAAATTATGACAGATTACACATATTCTATGTCTAATTTGATTATTTTGTGACAAAAATAAACAAATTATATTAAAAATTATGTATAAAAAATTTAGTCAAATTTTCTTTGTCATTCGTAATATAATCTATTCAATCTTAAATATAATTTAAGAATATAATGTATATTATCATCAACATATTTAAAATTTAATAGGTTACATACAAATAATGATTGAAATGCAAAAAGTAATTCAATTAAGTTGGATTTGAATATAAAATATTTATAATTAAGAAATAATATTAGACATTGAATCTCATTAAAATTTAATTAAAAATAATCATAATTTTAATTAAAACTTTATTAAAATTGTAATTGTAATCAAACTAAGTTACTAAAAAATTTAAGTCCTATCATAAACAGGCATGATTGTAAAATAATACTCTTATTTTATCTCTCTAGATAATGACAGAAATGAGGCTGCAGCAACTACTTTGCTTGAAAAAGCAGGAAAACAGGAGGAGATTCGAAGTGAACTGTGGATTGCAAATCTGTGCGTGGTTGTTGACATTGAGTCTGGTCTGTATCACTCCAGTAAGGATAGTCCATCGTCTCTGACAGAGTCTATAGCGACGTATTAGCTGAAGAAAGTTCACAATTCACTTTAGTGTGGGTGGAGAGCAAGTGGTTAACAATCACATATTACTTCATTGACACAGACTCCCAACCAGCATTGGCACGGCTAATATATATTAGCACAGAAAGCCCCTTCTCTGTATGTATGCTTCCTATACAGCCTCCAATATCGTTTTCATGCTTTTCTTCTTTTTTCCTTTTTGGATAAAATGAATCTTGTATTAGTTAAAAGATAATACAAGTACAAAAGGAATTACTCCTAAAGTTCGTTCCTGACGCCAGCTAGAAGCTAATCAGCTATACAAAATCATTACAAAGAAACGGTAGGACGTGGAACACAAAGAAGATGATTAGGATCGGGAGTTGGGATTCGTAGGGGTCTCAATGGAAGACTTCAAAGAGGAATTTAGAGATTTCATGTAAGAATTAAACTATATGATCATTATGATTTATATTGACTAAATTATCTTTATATATCATAAATTATTTTACTAATATAAAAGGCAATTTAGTTATATTAACTATTAGGATAACGATCATTACTAAAATAACGGTTCCAAACTCTTTCTTAAGAAATATAAGTTTCTGAGACCCAGTTCTTGATCCTAGTTAGCAATTCTGGAGCACTTTTCGCTTTTGAATGAATGTCCTGCTGTTTCCAAATACAGTTAGTGGGGCTGCTCAGAGTAAGCTTGAGGAGGGTTGAGTCTCAGAATCCTGTTTGAGTGCATGTCATCATGCAATCAATTGTGCTCTTCCAAGATAAGTTATTCCAGCTCTTACCAAAGAGAAGGAGCAGTGCCAGACCAAAACTAATGGCATGTTTGGTTCATAGGAATAGGAATTTCATTCCTGGTTTATTCCTAAAACTTTCATATTCCTTTGTTTGGTTAGATAAAAATATCAGAATACTTAATCCTAAGATTAGGTATTCCTCAACTTTTAGGAATAGTTAAAGATCATCAAAGGGTGTCTTTAGCTATTCCAAGAATAGAGTTATTTTTTGAAGACTCTTTTATCCTTATAATAA
>JANPWT010686949.1:0-11029 GCA_024678245.1 Erythroxylum densum | reverse complement strand
TTTGAGTTGTGTTATGGAAGTTAGAAGAATGAGTTTTTATGCAGGTTGATGAGTTGGATTGAAGATTTTGGCTAGAGTATTTTTAGGGGGAAGTGTTGTCCAATTTTTCCCAAATTGGATAGCAACTTGTTTTGAGTTTTATAATATTTTAGAGTGATATTTTCAGTGAGATGCCTTCTTGAAGATTGTAGTGCATTATTAAAGCTTTCCAATGACATAAAGTTTGTCACATTCGGACTTAAAATGAAAAAGTTATGAGAAGTGAAAGGTTTCAGCCACTGTTGATGGAAGTTACAATTTTGCAGTCCCTTTGAATGGGTTTTTCACCCTCTTAGAGATAGTTTCAAGTTTTGCTTTCTTCATAAAAAATGTAGATTGTCTTTCTAGCTTTAAAATGAGGTATAGTTTGCAATTATTGGAGTTAGGAATAAAAAGATATGAGGTTGGGAATGTCGACAGTTACAGTTACTGTTCATTGAGAGTGTTTTTACCCTTTTAAATGATTGAATTAATTTTTGTTTCCTTCATGAAACTTGTAGGTCATCTTCTTATCTTTCCAATGAGGTAAAATTTTTCATTTTTAGACTAGTGTGCTAAAAGATATGAATTCTCAAATTCTTGGCATTGTGTAGGGAAATTGAAATTTTAATAGCATCAACTTTGAAGCAATTTATGACACTCTTAATGGCTAAATTAGTTTTAAATCCTTCTAGGAAGTTGTAGAGCTTCCTTTTATCTTTCTATTGACACTAAATTTACAAAATTTTAATTTTGGGATGAAAAGTTAGACCTGTTTAAAGTTAGAAGTTTATTTCAGTCAAAAATAATAATAATAAAATGTTCCTCGCACTCCACTGCTGAGTGCGAGGATGAGTGTCGCACTCAGCAGAGTTTGACACTATTCTGATTTTTTTTTTGAAAATATTAATTTTTGATTTTTTTAAAATATGATAAATAAAACCCTTTTTCTTATTTTCTTTGTCTTTCCTCCATTTGACTTCCGATTTTCACGATTTTTGAAGCATTGGGTTTCAAGAAAAAGTTTATACCCCTTTTTGGTAAAATGAGAGTGTCGAGTTTTGGTCGGACTTTACGGATAATATTAAAGAGAGTCAATTACGTGACGGTTTTGAATGTATTTCCGTTTTCGGGCGATTTTGTGAGCTATAAAGATCTGATTGAAGCGATTTCTGATTCTAATTGACCTAGAGATATGGAATTTCATTTTAGCTTAGGAATTGGATTTAGTTATGGGCCCTAAGCAGATCAATTTTATTGGAGGATAATTAGGATGAATTTATCAAGTTTTGTTCGGATGACGTTAAATTATGTTTGATTTGAGGTTTCTTTTGTGGTGAGGAATTCCTCCCTCGTGAGATGCTCATCCAGATGTCACGTAGGACATCGGGCACGCGACTCACCAGGGAGGGGTTCCAACATCCTCGTAATGACGATGGGGAGGAATGAGTGGTGCTAATGGAAACTTGTCCATTTTTATATATTATGGATGAACATATGGACATGCGATAAGAAGAATGTTAACAGAGGAAAAAATTGAGGCTGCACATGGTTACATTTTATTGAATTGTGAAGATGTTCTTCCTTTCGTTCAATAAGTTCAACATGATTATTTCTTCTTTTAAAATTGAGTGTTGTTCATTACTAAAAATTGACATTATGTATTTAGATTATATGAGATATTGTTACGCGAGATAATACCAGGCATCGCACAGGATGATATAAATAAAGAAGTTAGAAAACACTTTCCTCGATGGTTCAAGAGATTTGTAAGTTTTCACTTACAAATATTCTTAATTATAGTTCATAACCATATTTAAGTGTTCTCATAAAATTATATTCTTTGCTATGATAACTTAATTTATGTAGGCCTTAGAAAATCCAATAGAGAACAATTTCATTTGTGATCTTGCGAAGGGACCTCTGTGAATTGTTAAATCGTATCTGGTGTATTTCATGAATGGATACAAATACCATACAGAATCTCATGAACATAGCATGTCAACAATAAATAATGGTGTTTTGATACAAGGAGATTTGATGGATTACTATGGTAAAATTATTGAAATACTAGAAGTTGAGTACCTGGCTTTGCCAGTGAAGCGATGTGTGATATTTAAATGTAACTAGTATGAACCGACACCAAATGTTAGAAAAAAAGTGCATAGTCTATACAATCTAGTTGAAATCAACTACTGAAGAAGATTGAGACAATTTGAACCTTCGTCTTGGCTATGCAAGCGAAACAAGTTTGTTATGTCCCTTTTCTAAGCTTACAACGAGATAAGATAGATTAGTTGCCGGTTTGCAAAGTAAAACCTAGAGGTATTTTTGAATCACATGGAAAAGGAGAGCATAGTCCTAAAAGTGAGGCATTTCAAGAAGATGTCACTTGTATCAATGCATCTATCATGTATAACGATAATAAACCTTTAAACGATCCATCTAGTGAATATGTCGATATTTCTTCTGGAGAGGATGACGAGGGTCAGAGATCTGAAGAGGAGCCGAAGTTTGATTCTTATTCTTTCGAAGAAGAAGATGATTGTAATTTACAATTAATTTTTGATAGCGATTAATATATGTTTATAACTGAATATTTTAATGAAAAAATAGCATCATTTGCATTTCAATATATTATGTAAAGTCTTTCATTGAAATTCTTATTCAAGGAATGTCAACATGGTGACTGGTTCCGGATGGTAGTAATTCCTTCCGTTGGGAGGAATGTGGCAAAATTGTCCCAACCCAAGGAATCAAAACTGCAGGAAATATCACCGCATCATACACTAAGAATCGTTTGCCTTCCATGGCCGATCTGTTACTTGAAGGTGTTTAGTATGATCTATACAATGTCTCTTTCCTTATTATGTACATCTCATTTCCTTTGTTGAAGTTATTATACATATTCTCATTTGATTGTCTATCCTACATGTTTAAGCTTCCTTTAAACTCGAAGAGGACATGTATGCCGATAGAGGTGAGAGAGATGTCACAACGACCTATAAAGGATTAGTGAGATTGTTTCTTGTCGAAAATTTGTCAATTCCTCAAACCTTGTCTGGACAATTACGTATGCAGTTTTATCCAATTTTTGTTGGTTTAACGGTTTTCTAATATCACAGTTTCAAAATTTCTTAACTGATTATGTTTTAGGTAAATATGTTCCTGTTAGTAGTTCATCTGGAGAATTAGTCTTCCATTCTAAGAGCGGTAACTCATTCATTGTTTCTTCTACAAGTATAGCTATAGATTCAAAGTTATTGCAAGAAGGTGTTTAAAAGCCTACACTTGGTGGAAGAAGTATCACTGTTTCCATTGGTGCGTTTGAACATGCCAAGACCCTTCTCAGGAATCCAGACATTAGGGACTCATTTACCTTTATCGACTCCTATGTGTAACATCCCATCACCGAGGAGAAGGGTAATTTGGTAAATTGGAATGGGTTAATCGAGAACAAATAGATTTCGGCATAAACATGCATCATATAGCCTCTATACCTATAGGAATGGTAATTTTTGCACACGCATATGTTGGTACATGCATTCATGACATTTCCCGGCACGTGGGTCTAAATGAAATTTTGTGTGATTATGGGATTGTTGTGTTGGAAAAATTGATTTGAAATAGGTTATGTGTGTTTTATATTTTTTGTGAATTTCTGGAATTTTCCTGAAATTTTTCGGGAAAATTTTCGGATCGGAAAAATCGCCAAGTGGCGGACTGACTGGTTTAATGGGTATACTAATTTGGAATTTGCGTTGGGAGCTATTGGATTTGGTGAGTTAAAGATTAATGTGGGTTAGGATAAAAGATTAAATAGGATTATTGGATGTAAATGATTAAATAGGAAAATAAAGGGGTTTTATCTTTTCTCCATAAAGCCAAGTGTCCTCCTTCATTTATGAGATTTGTCTTTTTCCTCCATGAAATTTTCGACACTCTTCCTTGGTTATACTTAAAGAAATTTGCTTGGAAAGCTTAAGTTCTTCATTCACCCGTAGCTTCCTCCATTTCCTTCCTCCTTTGAAACTTCCTCCTTCATATCCCATACAAGAAGCCTTCCTTGGTTCCTTAAGTGCTTCTCCTTTAGTCACCCTCCAGACCAAGTTTAAGCTTTAAAGTTATGAGGTTGGTGATGAGCTGTAGGTGTTGGTGAGGAGTGTAAAGTTGTAGTGATTTGAAGATCTAAGGAAGTAAAGTTTGAAGGTTATTTAGGTAAGTACTTATGTTTGTGTTCTTTCTTTAGTAGGTAGAAGCATTTAATTGTGTTTCTTGGTGCATTAATTTCATCTTGAAGCTTGTGTATAAATTGCATGGGTGTAAGTGTATGCTTGTGTGAGGAAAATGGTATAGTAGTGAAAGAATATGACCTTAGTGTTTTAATGAAGTATATAATGTCAGATGAGTTGAGTTAAAGTCAGAAAATGGTGTATGGTGTATACTGCCCAGGTTGTGTTTTATTGTTCAAGTACTTGTCCTGATGAGTTTATGGCTGATCTCTCGGGTAAAGGGGATGTTTGGTGATGTGGTAGTGAAGGTTTCATGCAAGAAGTAGGATTTGGTGTGAAATCTGGAAAATAGAACTTGTATGTGTTTCAGTGATTTGCTTGTAACTTTTGATGTGGTTATGATATTGAGTTGGGGTTTATTTTAGACGAAACTAGAGAGATAAGGCTAGAATTCCTAAGAAGGAAGTTCTGCCTAATTGTGACTGGAGGAGCTTTGAAATCAGCCCGGAAGTTTGAAATGCATATGCTGGATGAACAGTACCCGAACTGGGGTTCCATCTTGATGACCTGAATCTTTGGCAATTTTTCTAGGAAAAAGGAAAACGATTTTGAGAAATTGGTATTACTGAAAGTTGTAGAGGATTTTCATAGCTTTCTAATGATATATTTTATGCAAATTTTGGGTGTAAGGATTGAAAGATATAAATTTGTGAAGTTATGTTATGGTTTAGACTTTAGGCTGATTTCATAAGGTTAAACAGGTCAGACACACTTATTGGAGGTTGCGACCTTTTTAGAGACAGAATATAGCTCGGCATTCTTCTTGAAAGTTGTAGTTGATTGTCTAAGCTTTTGATTGATATATGGTATGCAATATTTCGATAAGAGGTTTGAAAGTTATGAATTTTGAAAGATTAGGTTAGAATTGTGACTTGATTTGTGTAGGCAGAAGCTTTGTTTGAGGTTTTGATTTGGTTAGAGATGGAATTGGTTTCTAAGTTATTACTGAAAGATGTAGCCCTTGTTTTTCTCTTTTGATTGATATAAAGTTTGGAATTTTTGACAAATGGGATTGGAAGTTATGATTTTTGCAATAACAGGGGTACTGGTTTGTGCGGTCATTGAGAGGGTAGTTGATTTGATTGAATTTTAAGCACCCTTAGAGATGAAATTAAATTTTAAGCCCTTCATGAAACTTGTAGAATTTTTCAATATCTTTCCAACGGGACCAACCTGGTATCATTTGGACATTTGTGTGAAAAGAGCGGGCTATTGAAAGAAGAGTGGTTTTTGGAAGTTTAAAAAAAAAAAAATTGAAATTGAACGAGCGACGCTCGCCCAGGGGGACGAGCGACCTGCTCGCCCACGCGGACGGGCGAGCTGCTCGGCTGCCGAGCTACCTGATGAATTTGTAGCCCGGCTCGCCCTCCGACCTATGTCCAATGTTTTATGCATAACTTTTTCATCCGACCTCCAAATGACTTGATTTTCGAAGCGATGGTTTCCTAAGAGATTTTCCTATCTTTTTACACCAGATTTATGATTTTAGAGATTATACAATATGGAGGTGGTCGGATGTAAGTGAGTGGATCAGTGGGAAAAGGCTGAACATGTTTTAGTAAATTGTGGATATCTTCAGCTAGGGAGCTCGGATTGAGCTGAATCTTTTTCCTAAGTAAACTAGAGACATAACTCTACAATTGTTATGAAGAGGCCGGTTTCCAATTCAGTCCATAAGATGTTCATTTTTCCTTAGTGAAATTTCATCATGTGCTGACCCGAACATGTTTTGGGAACAACTTTTCCATCCGACGTCCGATTGACCCGATTCTCGAGGCATCGGGCTCGTGAAGTATTTAATTTCATTTATTTGTAAAATTGAGAATTTTTAGAGTAGAAATTGACGGGATTGGGTTAGGTCGAAGTGAGGGGATCGGGTAATGATTTTTCCGATCTATGCTTTCTTAATATTTGGACCTATGGAGATCCGAATAGAGTGATTTTAGTGGCAATAAGTTTCTAATGTTTAGAAGAAATGGTAAGGTCGGGAATTTGTATATTAGAGTCGGGAATGTCATGAGCATGCATTGTACATCTCTAAACTGCCGCATATGCATTATTTTATATTTCTGATCGTGCAATTGGTAATGTGTGATTATTGTGATTGTTATAGAGGCACAGTTGGAACGTCGCCCCACTGACGTTGCTGAGACTTCCCGGCATTAGCTCGGAAGTTATTTGGTGAGTAACCTAGATGGTTTCTCGATTTTTGATTGTTTATATTTTCGCGCTTATGATATCGTGGAGCATAATGGTGGGCTTTGTGTTATATGTATGCCTTGTCCGATGTATTGGAAGTTGTTGGGACATTGAAGTGTCTATGTGAATTGTAATGTGATTAATTGTGCCTATTTGTGTAAATGTGATAAATTGGAACCGAATGAGATGTGAGCTTTGATTGGCAATGCCATATGCATTCCATGCATAATGCATGTTCAGTAATTGGCAGTTGTGACCAGAGCAGCCACCGAGAGCTTAAAGCTCAGCGTAATTGGGCCTTGAGCCCACAATGATCCAGAGCCTCAGGCTCAATGAATAATGCGCCCTTATTGGGACAGTATAGGCGCTCGGTCACAACAACGAAATAAACTGAAAAAAAAGGGGTCACATATGCATTACATGTATACTTGATCGAATGTTTGATTATGTGAAAGGCAAATTGCTTAGGTACCATATAAATTATGCTGTGTTATACCTGGATAAGTTATTATGTGATATTTGTGTTCTATTTGACAATGCATGAATTGGGTGAACCATCGATGATGGTTCCTCACTGAGTTCCCAAACTCACCCAAAATTGCAAATTATTTTTCAGGATCGAGAGAGTAGACTCCTAGCTCCAGAGAGACTTTTTCCTGCCGTGTAGATCGTGTTGGCAAGAGAAGTCATGGCACACAGGTCGGTCAGTTGGGATTCTTTTGGGATGACATAGTTAGACATGCTGTACTAGATTTCCTTTGGAGTTTTGTACCGATAATGAAAAACAGACAAACATGTTATGACTGCTTTGAGTGTTATAAAATGAGAAAGTTTATGGTTTTAAAAAGTAGTGATTTTCAATATTAATGTTTTATGATTGATGCCATGTGAGATAAAGGAATAATTGTTCGTAGTTCACTCTTATCGTAGGATATGCATCGGAATGACCTGCGGGCATCCCGATGTGTACCCTATGGTAAGGGGGTGCTACAACCTATATGTATGATGTTAGCTTGCATGTCTCGTGAACTTCAGAGGCATCATAAGAACATAGATGCACCTACTATGATACTACATCATAAGGAGTTATTAGGTGCACAAAGTATGGTAGAGAGATATCAAATCTCCAAGGCATTGTTTCAATGCAAGATGACAAAAGGATCTTCAATTAAAATTCATGTGCTGAAGATGATTGGGTATATTAAAAAATTGTCCCAATTAGGTTTTGTCATAGATCACGAGTTAAGTGTTGATCTGGTGTTGCAGTCTCTGAGAGCGAGCTTTTCACAGTTCGTCTTAAACTTCAACATGAATCAGAAGGACATGACATTGCTTGAATTGTTGAACATGCTTAAGTCTGTAGAAGGGTGCCTTAAGAAGGAACTGCCCATCTTAACTTGCTAGCCTAAAAGATAAAAAGCTTAAGGAAGCTGTCTTTTCGGGCATGTTTATGATTGAGATAAATCTTTCTACTTTTGTTCCACATTCTTGGGTATTAGATATTGGTTTTGATTTTCACATATGTAATAACATGCAGATGTTAACAAAAAGTAGATCATTAAAGAAAGGCTAAGTGGACCTGTGAGTTGGCAATGGAGCAAGAGTTATTGCATTAGCTGTAGGAACTTGTAGTTTAACTTTGCCTTCTGGCCTTATATCAGAACTTGATAATTGTTATTATGTTCCTGTTATTATAAGAAACATCGTTTCTATTTCTTAATTGAATTTGAATGGATTTGTCTTTATAATTAAGGATAACAGTTGTTCTTTTTTATAAAGATGATGTTTATTATGGATATGGATTACTTACAAATGGTTTGCATGAGTTAGATCTTGAAAAGCCAATTATGAAAATAAATAGTAAGATAAGAAAATTAAATAACCAAACTCCATCTTATTTATAACATTGTAGGTTTCGTCATATTAATGAAACTAAAATCACAAAATTACATAAAGAAGGATGCTTAGATTCTTTTGATTATGAATCATATGAAATTTGTTAATCTTGTTTATTAGAGAAGATGACCAAACTACCCTTTAAGGGAAAGGGACAACGTGCTAGTGAGTTACTAAAATTAGTACATTCAGATGTATGTGGGCCTATGTCCACGAATGCTAGAGGTGGATACTCATATTTCATTACGTTCACAAATGACCATTCTATATATGGTGATGTGTACTTGATGAAATAAAAGTCTGAATCATTTGAAAAATTCAAAGAATTTAGACTAAAGGTAGAGAAACAACTGGAAAAAATATTAAGACACTTAGATCAGATCGAGGTAGTGAATACTTAGATCACAAGTGTCTTGGTTACTTAAAAGAGAATGGGATTCTCTCATAATGATCTCCTCCTACAACTCCACAACATATTGGAGTTTCTGAGAGGAGAAATCGTACACTATTAGATATGGTACATTATATGATTAGTCATGTAGTATTTTCTATATCCTTTTGACGATACACAATTGAAACTGCAATATGTCTTCTAAATAGAGTTCCATCTAAATTGATTGATAAGACACCATATGAGATATGGACTGGTAGAAGACTTGGATTATCACACTTAAAGATTTGGAGATGTGAAACTTATATGAAGCGTGCTATATCTGATAAGCTTCAAGCTAAATCAGATAAATGCAAATTTGTGGGGTATCTAAAAGAAAGTTTCAGTTATCAATTCTATCATCCTATTAAGCAAAAGGTGTTTGTCTCAATACATGCTACATTCTTAAAAAGAGAATTTATTCTCAAAGAAAGTAGTGGGAGTGAGGCTGAACTTAGAGAAGTTCAAGAACTACAAATTCACATCTACATGGAACAATAACCTCAAGTCGATACATATAATGTACAATCGAGAGTTCAAGGGACACATAGTCTGCGATAAACTAGTAGGATTTGTCGTCCTCCCACTAGATTAGATCTACATATAGAGCATGTAAAGGATAACGTATCACTCATAGATGATGAGCCTACTACTTTTAAAGAAGCAATGCTAGACGTTAATTCTTTAAAATGACAAGAAACTATGAAATCCGAAATAGAATCCATGTACACTAACTATGTATAGAGTTTGGTGAATGCACCTGAAGGTATAGTACCTATTGGGTGCAAATGAAATTTTAAAAGAAAAAATGACATGGATGGAAATGTATATATGTACAAAGCAAGGTTGGTAGCGAAAAGTTATAGACAAAAACAAAGAGTTGATTTTAATGAAACTTTTTTGCCAATAGCAATGCTTAAATCCATAAGGATTTTATTGGCTATAGCAACATGCCATGATTATGAAATTTGGCAAATGGATATCAAAACAACATTTCTCAATGGGAATTTGCAAAAGGATATGTACTTGACATAACCTAAGGATTTTGAATCCAAAGAATTTCTTGATCAAGTATGTAAGTTGCAAGGGCCTATTTATGGACTTAAGCGAGCGTCGCGGAGTTGGAAGATTATGAAACAATCAAAGAGTTTGATTTTATAAAAAAATGCTTTATATAGATGACATATTGCATATTGGAAACAATATTTCAATGCTCCAGTCTATTAAGATATTGTTATCTAAGAACTTTTCGATAAAGGATATAGGAGAAGCAGCTTATATACTAGGTATAAAGATCTATCGAGATAGATCAAAAAGGTTGCTTGGATTATCTCAATCCATGTACATAGATAAAGTGTTAAAGAGGTTTACTATAGAGAATTCTAAGAGGGGATTCTTACCCATATCACATGGTCTCTCTCACAGAGTATGTGTCCACAGACACAAAAGGAGAGAGATAAAGTGGATTGTATTCTATATGCTTCAACAATTGGATCAATCATGTATGCGATGTTGTGTACTAGACTAAATGTTGTTTATGTTTCAAGCATAACAAGCAGATATCAAGCTAATCCCAGTGATGGTCACTAGACAGCTGTGAAAAACATCTTGAAGTATTAAGAAGGACTAAAAATATTTTTCTAGTCTATGGAGGAATTAAGCTGAGAGTTCAGGGTTATTCAAATGCCAGTTTTTAGTATAATCAAGACGATAGTAGATCACAGTCAAGATATATTTTTATCTTTATGGTGGATAGTTGGAAGAGTTCCAAATAACCAACCACCGCAGATTCAGCAACCCAAGCAGAGTACATTTCAGCGTCAGAGGCGGCAAAGGAAGCAATTTGGATCAAGAAGTTCATCATTGAACTTAGAGTGGTTCCTAGCAGCCCATGGTATTGTATTGTGACAAAAATGGTGCTATTGTGTAAGCAAAGGAACCCATGTCTCATCGACGGTCCAAACATATACTCAGAAAGTTTCACTTGATCAGGGAGATAGTGGAGCGGAAAGACATAACATTAGAACGAGTTCTCACTAAAGATAATCTAGCAAATCCTCTTACTAAGCCATATGTATATGATGATGATATGTTAAAGATCAAGAGCTATAACATATGGCCTGCCGTGGTAATATGTTATAATGGCACCATTATGACCACGTAATGATCACTTTAACATATATGTATAAATATA
>JANPWT010683052.1:0-11054 GCA_024678245.1 Erythroxylum densum | reverse complement strand
ATGTTCGAGTGGATCTCGAGGAATGTTCCTTAGAGTTTTTAGATCGGAATGATATTGCTTATGATGTAATAAATAATATTGTGGTGAATTCCGAGCAACGTTTGAATGACGATTTCGATGACTTAGAGACAAGCAGTAGTGAGAATGAATGTGATATTGTAGACGAAGATGAAACTGATGACGATAATGAATAAAATATTATTATGCACTTGTACCTTTGTTGATCTATCTTCGCCCCTTGATGACATGTGATATCATGCATGTAATATTTGTGTTTGCTTAAGGTAAGTCGTCTGTAAATGTGATGTGAACCAATGGCGGAGTCTTATTATAGTTATTAAGAGGAATTTGTAACTAACCAAACTGACCAACAAAGATACTCATCCAAAGCATCAACCAACGTAGAGGACTTCATAACCCTTCTTCTTCAACTTTTCAATTATCTATTTTTTTGGTTTTTCATGCATTAAATTGCTTTGATTTTCGTTCCTATAGCCATTAATCCCTCTAAATTGATAACTTTAACATTGCAAATCTCCTTATCATTTTAGGTTGCTATTCCTACGGGTTCAAACGTTAACTCATCTGTGGTGTCATTTGTAGTGGACCAATATCGAAAGGTAAGTATCCTCTCCTGCATTTGTTTTATTTTGGATTTCATGTTTGTTGTTGGCAATTTTTGACCACAATACCTTGATTGAATAAATTAATCTCTCCTTGGTTAGACATAAATTAAATCTAAAGCATTACTTTAGGATCTAACCTAATAATTGATGAGCATTATTCAATGCTGGAAGAAGAAATAATTGGAAAAAGTGTCTTTCAAACAATATATCCATCTCAGTTAGTCTCCTCTTCATAGAAAGCTATAATATGAAAGACACTTTTGAGATTACTGCTTATACCATATTATTTTATGCCAGCAAACTTTTAGAACTTTTGTTCTGAGTACTTATTTGACTGTTGCTTCCTAAGAATTCACTTTCAATAATGATGTTAGTGAGAATTCTACAAATTCTTGTAATCTTAATGATGTTAGTGAAATCTAAAGTTTTATCATATTAATCTTCCTTCTTGGGTATATAGACATCATTCCATTTTAACTTGGCAATAGGAATACTAAACTATTCTCATCGGTTACACAAAAAGAAAAGTAGATTTAGTTTCATTTGATATTTGACATGATGCTTTGGTGGATCAGAATTTCTGAGCATTTCGTGTTCGACTTCGCTTCCCCCAGTGTTTGATTTCCAAGAGCACACAATTCTATAATGTTGTCATAGGCATATATGGACAAGCGATGGTTATGGGTTAACTTAAAATCATTAGGGTTTATATGGCCATTGCGTACTTGCAAATTTGCTGAGACCCATCTGGAGATTGGCTTTCATATAGGGTCAGTATCAATGTACAAGTGGAAGTTAGTGACACGTCAAGTTCTCTTGGAAATCACTGCGTCTGTGGTTTCTATTATTCTATATATTTAGGAGCCTTTCTTTGTGTTTGTCACTTCCTCAAAGCCTCTCATTTCTTGTATTGTTTTCAGTAGCTGATTTCTTTTTTATCCTTTCTCGTGGTAGTACACGCAATTCAGAGGTAGAGAGCTGGATAATGGGATCTGAGCCTCTGATTCATGTCTTTCTAGTTTCATTTCCTGGTCAAGGACATGTCAATCCTCTTCTTAGACTTGGCAAGCGTCTTGCATCCAAGGGCTTGTTGGTAACGTTATCAACGCCTGAAATCACTGGCAAACAGTTGAGAAATGCCAACGACAACATCACTGATGAACCGACTCCCATCGGTGATGGATTTGTGAGGTTTGAGTTCTTCGAAGATGGTTGGGACGACGATGATCCGAGACGTAAAGACCTTGACAGTTACATGGCGCAACTTGAGCTTGTGGCCAAACAAGTGATTCCGGAGATGATCAGAAAATATGCAGAGCAAGGCCGGCCTGTTTCTTGCTTCATCAACAACCCTTTCATCCCTTGGGTCTCTGACGTTGCCGAATCTCTTGGTTTGCCTTCTGCGATGCTATGGGTGCAATCTTGCGCGTGCTTCTCGGCATATTATCATTACTATCACAAACTCGTTTCTTTTCCCACTGAAGAAAACCCTGAAATCGATGTTCAGTTGCCATGTGTGCCACTGTTGAAGTACGATGAAGTGCCTAGCTTCTTGCATCCTGCAACTCCTTATCCTTTCCTGAGAAGGGCTATTCTGGGTCAATTCAAGAATCTTGATAAACCCTTCTGCATATTGATGGACACTTTTCAAGATCTCGAGAACGATACTGTGGAGTACATGTCCAAGCTGTGTCCATTGATTAGGACTGTTGGACCATTGTTTAAGAACCCCAAAGAGCCAAACTCAAAAATTCGAGCTGATTTCTACAAGCCAGATGATTGTATTGAATGGCTCGACAGCAAACCCCCATCATCTGTTGTTTACATCTCTTTTGGCAGTGTAGTTTTCTTGAAACAAGACCAGGCTGAAGAAATCGCATACGGGCTTCTCACCGCTGGTGTCAACTTCTTATGGGTTCTCAGACCACCAAGCAAAGACATACCATTTGACCCTATTACCTTACCAGACGAATTCCTCAAGAAAGTAGGAGATAAGGCGAAAATAGTTCAATGGTGTCCACAAGAGAAAGTTTTGGCACACTCGTCGGTGTCGTGCTTTGTGACGCATTGCGGGTGGAACTCATCAATGGAAGCGTTAGCGCTGGGGGTTCCTGTCGTGGCTTTCCCTCAATGGGGTGATCAAGTGACTGATGCCAAATACTTGGTCGATGTTTTCGAGGTTGGCGTAAGAATGTGCCGTGGACAGGCTGAGAACAAGTTAATAACTCGCGATGAGGTCCAGAGGTGCTTGTTGGAAGCCACCGTTGGGCCTAAGGCGGAGGAGATTAAGAGGAATGCATCCAAGTGGAAAGCCAAGGCAGAGGCCGCGGCAGCCGAAGGTGGCTCATCTGACCGGAACATTCAAGCCTTCATCGAAGAGGTCAAAATGATAAGTCTAAAGCAGGTTGATCAGCTTCGAATGAGTTGAATAGAGTAACAAATACCCTGTACTTTCTTTCTTTTACTTACCATAAACCTTCCATATGATTATGACCTGGACGGTGCAATTAGATCGTAGATTATTACCTTATTGACACGTTTTAGTTTTTGTATAAGTTGTAAAAATAAAGCAGCAGGACTATACCCTCATTCTCAACTAATATTTATTAAATGAACTTATAAATAAATTTTATTAAATGATAATTAATAGTTAAAAATTCTAATATTTAAGGATTTTAAAGAGTTTATAAAAACTCAAATTCACAATTTGTAAAGAAAATATTTTCAATCATTTGAAATAAAATGACTATTGAAGCTTACGAATTTAAGTGAACACGTAGAGCAAATTATGCCATCCAATCTAACTTACCGGTGATTGGTACACGTGGGTTCCTTTCAATTTCACTGAAGTTAGAGTAAAGAAATTAGAGACAAGATCTTCTGTTTAATATTATTCTATCTTATAAAATTTTAACTATTTATTTTATGAGATTTATACGAGATCTACGTAAGACCTACATAAATAAATGACTAAGATTTATTAAACATAATAATATAATAATACATTATAATATTAGACAGGAGTACTGGACTAAGAAACTATCCCTAATAATTGTAGACTACGCTCAAGTCTTTGATAACATCGATTTCAGAAAAATGATAGGTTTGACCAATCTTGGCATTTTGTGGTTTAGTGTGTTTTTGTCGAGCATCTATAATGAGAGCCACACAAGTGGGGCCTTCTTCTATCAGATTTTTCTATTCTAAGTGAAGCCAAGACCTTGAATTTAGCAAACGCAGTTTGCAGAATGCCACCGTCGTTTAGGGCGAGGCCACATTCTGCTTAATGTAATTAATGATTAAATTATCAGGCATGATTCAAATTTTATATCTCTAAGATACTCTTAATAACAAAAATAAAAACAAATTTATTTAAAATTGTGCATAAGAAATCACTTCGTAAGTTACTACGTCGATATTGATAAGCATGCTAATTGCCAAGGATATAAAAATACATAGAATAAGCCACGAAAGACAAGCCACCCCTCGTCTTGGCAACACCGCCTTTATCGGAGATGCCTCCCTTAATATTATTATATGACATTGATAGAATCATTTTATTGAATAATTAGACTTCTTTAATTACGTTATTTGACACAATCATATATTAACATTGTGATGAGTTCTCACCAACTTTATCAATTTGAATTAGGGATAGCAATGGGGTTCTTAGTGAATTGATCCATAAATTAAGCCTAAATTTAGACCAGTTCAAAGTCTAACTTTAAGAGAAATTCGTTAAAGATTAGTTCATTGTCATTTCTAATTAGAATTCCGTTAAAGAACACAAAGAGTAATTTATTTTTTCAATAAGTTATTAAGTCAAGGATAGATGTTTTGTTGTTGCAACTTTATCATATATCACCATACTCATGTGATAGAAATATGTTTTAACTTTAATTTAGCAAAATCCATACTGATCAGTTAATAAAAATTGATGGACTTGGTGATAAAATTTCAATATAAACGTCATTTCCAAGAGTTTGTTTTTCCATGTACATGCTATTTTGGTCATCATCATGTTCACGATGGACTAACAAATAAGTCAAGAATTGTAATAGGTCGAAGTGATTTTGGTTTCTTTCTAAAGTTTACACCTTAAGTCTAGGGATTCATAATGGATGACTTGAAGATCTAAGATTCGATGCGCTTGATCACAATACACCAAAGTGGTAAAATGATAAAGATAATAGGTGAAAGGCTTGAATGGAGTTGCAGATTGCAGCATACATTGATTATGAATGTCGTCTCTAGGGCTAATAATTGTACCGGCATCAACCTACCAAGTGTAGGGATGACATAATAAATTCGATTTAAAAAAAAATATATTTAGTCTTTAGATTAGATTTAAGTCCGGAATATTCTATTTAAACTCAATTTTTTCAAAAAGTTAAACAAAATTTTTTTATGTAAAAATAATATCATTTTAAATAAAATAATAAGTTTAAAATCACGAAACTCAGGATCAAACAAAATTCAAAACTCTTAATATTAATTGAAAAATAAGTTTAAATCTTAATGTAACTATTTGTTTAATAATTATTTAGTTGGTGTGTGATTTCTATATTATTATTTCTATTCAAGAATTAACTTAATATTTGTTCTATAAATAATTAGAAATAGCGTCTTTATTAAATTGGAGTAAAGTTGAATATTATCTAACCTTTTTTAATTCTGCACTTCAGTAAGATTTTAATTGACCTTTGATGTGTTCTATAAATAAAGATTGAAATTTTATTATTAAAAATAAGGGGAAAAAAAAGCGTTAACTATGCCGATCAATATCAAGCAGGGGTCATAATAAATTAGATTAGGCTTAGACTCGCATACTGATAAGCCTCAAGTTATATCTAATTTTAACTTTTTGTCACTTTCAATATCATATCAAATTTTGTCACCGATATCAAGTCATCTTAATAATAATGATTGGGGTGTTTTTAGTTTGATCAAAGTGGTTGAAATCATGTATGAGAAGATTAACTGAATTGGATTGGTAAATTTTAGTTTAACTTATTAATTTACGTTTCAATCGGTACAATTTAATTTGGTAAAACAGAACAAAATATTCGGTAAGAGTTTCGAGAAAATTTGAAATTTAGAGAGGTTTAGTAACATACAACCTTACTCTTATTTAATAGAGAGATTGTTTTTGATAAATCTATTTGTAATGTAAAATAATAATAATATAAAATAAAGATAAATATGCATAAATAAAAATATAAAAATATGAATAAATATGTATAAATAAAAATATAAAAATATGTCATACAATATGTAAATTATTGCATATAAAACATGATAAAGATTAACAATACCAGTTAAAATTAAGCAAATAATTCATAAACTAAGAAAAAAGACAAATGCAAGAATTTGATAAAATATAATAAATAAAAAATTAATTTTCACATCATAATTTAATCTTTAAATTCTCATTATGCTACAAGTTTATAAGAGAGAGTATAGTTATTTTATAAAATCACAACTATTTTTATTGGAAATCTTTGACCAATTATAAGTTAAAATATACTATAATTTAAAGTTGAACTTCTAAAATTACATTAATTTTTATTTATATTTTAATATTTTAAAATGTTATCAATTAACTCCTCTAGTCATAAATTTTTTAACTTCATCGTGATTTCGTCATCTAAGTGTCATTTAAAATGATTTTTTATTGGTGTACTCCACTTCCAAATAAACACTCTTTTATTTAACAACCCCGTCCAATTTTAGCCGGTTACTTGGTTGGTATAACACAAACGACTTTATTTTTTAAAATTTTTCAAAAAAGTAAGGATAGATCAGATCAATTGGGCTCAGCCAATCCGTAACCCATCCAATCAAGAGTGAAGTCGAGCCGGGCCAGGAGCGGCCCAATCCCGACCTGACCTATTGACATCCTTAATCAAGCAATATTGATTTACTAGAAAACCGTCGCTAACAGTCTTTATATACTTTCTCATCCCCCAAGCAAGTCAATGACACTTCTCATTAATCAGTTCTTGCTTAACCTCCATATTTTTGTGTTTGATTACGGAGATTACAGTAACAACAACAACAATAAGTAAAAATCTCGTTGATAAAAGATGCTCAATAATACGTAATCTTATTCTTAACCAGTAGAGAAACTGTTTGTAAATGACCTAAATAAAAGAAACGCTCATATTTAAGAAGGATCAATTATTCTGTTCTCGTTTTCATGTGTCATCTTATGTTCAAGACCATCATTTAATCGATAGATAGATCAAGACCATCATTTAATCAATAAAGGAATGGTCTCAGACATAGAATAACATACAAAAATGAGAACAACCACCCTCTGTCCTATTTAAGAGACCGCACGTGTCAATGATATGCACAAACTATGTACATAATCGTGTAAACTCCTATAATTATAAATGTCGAGTTTTAAGATTAAAGGTCAGGCACGGTATAAAAACCTTATCTTTTGTAAAAAAAGAGACAAGTTTGAGAGATTGGAATTGCATGATAAAGAAACACTGGACTAAAAAAAATTTATAATGCAAATAATATTCATCAACTACAATTTTATCAAAGTTTGATATCTAAATTTAATTTTAATTTGGAGTAGTATTATTTTATATATATAATAAGAAGAGAGATGAGCTAAAGTGATTAGTTGTAGTTTTTTTGTAAGGTGTTGTTGAATAAGATAATCCAACAAGATTACTCTACAGTTATTACTTCTTTGTGATTGGTTACAGTCGGTAGAGAACAAACTAGACTGAAAGGTATCTACAGCAAATGGTGTTGAAATGATGGATGCCTCCACTAGCAGTTGTAATACCAAACGATGGAGCACCAGTGCCAAGCAAAGAAGGCGTTGAAACAGAACTAATAATAAACTTAATCTCCTCTGATGGTTGAACTTATTCATGTTACGATAACTTCCATTGTTGCTTCCAAGAACTTTAATTTCAGTATCACATGGCCACTTTGATGAAAAATTATTAACATCCACGAAGCAGTTGACTTAGAGAGACAGGGTCCGGTGCGGCCGCGCTTTTGGATTGATTCCAGTATGCAAACTAGACATTGGGCCGACGTCTAAAATTTAGTTATAAAAAAGTATACAATCTGACACTAAATCAAAATAATTAATTTAGAAACAAAGTACATTTGACTGTATTTTATTTAACCGATATATTATGCATTTTAGCAACACAATTTTAATATTATAAAACATATACGTGAATTTTTATAACCGAAAGGAGGCATGAAACTTGCCATAAAGAGTCCATATTGATGAAGCAACAGATGAAGTATGAACTCGCCATAAAGAATCAATATCGTTGAATCTAACATACGATTCGCATGTTACTGACTAAACATGAAATTTATCCCAAAGATTATGTGAGCAAAGTAGCAGAATTCATTGGAGATTTAATCATAATCTCTTTGCGAAAGTAACTTTTTAGTAATTACCAAAAGTTTGAAGTAGAGCTGTAGTTTTCACTTTTTAATTCCTACGATGTAAACCACAAAAAATGGTGATCAATCAATAACACTTTGGACTATATTATTGTAAGCAAATTCTACTTGTGCAATCAAGAAATTCAAACATTTTGGTTTGTTACAAGATATGCATCTTACCAAATTATCCAAAGTCCTATTCACCATCTCCATATGACTATCAGCTTGTGGGTATGCAATGTTACTATACTTAAGAGAAGAATCAAATACCCCTCTTAAGGTCTTCCAAAAATGCCTTAAAAACTTAGTATCATGATCAAAAGTAATGAATTTAGGAATTCCATAAAGTTGCACCATTTCTCCAAAGAATAGTTTGGCAACTGTTGTAGCATTTGCCATATTCTTATAAGGGATAAAGTGAATCATTTTAGAAAATCTGTCCATAATCACAAAGATAGAATCCATACCTCTTTGTGATCCTGAAAGTCTTAACACAACATCCATAGAAAAATAATCTCAAATTACATTAGAAATTGGCAATAGCATTTACAAACTAACATTAGGCATGTCCCTTATAAGCTTGACCAACTTGGTACCTTTCCATAATAGTAAAAATGTTTTTCCTCATCTTTGGCCAATAGTATCTCTTTCTCACCTCTTCAAGAGTTTTGCTTTACCAAGGTGACCAATTAAGCCTTCCTCGTACAATTCTCTAATCACCTTCTCCCTGAGCAAACTTCTTAAAAGATAAAGTTGATTTTCTTTAATCAAAAACCCATAATACACGTGAAAATCATCATGAGATTTTTTAGTCCCATATCTCTCCAAAATCTCCACTATTCTCTTATAACTCCTTCAATACTCAAGAACCTTAACTTTCATAATTAAGGTCTTGACTATAGCAATCATTCTACTCAACGCATCAGCAATCACATTATTCTTTCCTACCATATGCATCAATTTATGTAGGAACTTATCAACAAAAGCTGATTATATGGCATACATATTTGTTCTCAATTGCCTTTGACTTCCTAAATACTTTAAAGCTTGATAATCAGTGTACAAAATAAACTCTTTCCTAATTTAAAAATGCTCTCACGTCCTCAAGGCTCTCACAACAAGATATTTTTTTTTATCATAAGTAACCCACTTTTGCCTAACATCATATAAATTTCATTAAAGAAGGTTATTGGCATTTTCTCTTGAGATAACATAACTCCAATCCTAACTCCGCTAACATCACATTCTACTTCAATTGACTTATCAAAATCGGGTAAGGTTAGAACATATAAAATATATAATTTTTCCTTAATGATTGCAAAACTCTGTTGTTGTTCTTCTTCCGATTTGAACTTTCCCTTCTTGAGACACTTGGTAATAATAAGAGTCACCGTGCTATTAAAATTGTAGATGAATTGTCTATAAAATGTCGTTAACCCATAAAAACTCCTCATGATACCAAACACATTGTGCAAGTGATCTAAGTGCTCCTCTTTTGACTTATTAAAATAAGGATATCGTCAAAGTATACATCATTAACCATTTATACAATTCATCTATAGTGTGAAATGTAATTTTCCACTTATGTTGAAGCCTAATTTGAAATTAATGGTAACCACTCCCGAGGTCAATCTCTTAAAAGATCACTGCCCCTCTTAATTGATTTAACATATCATCTAACCTTAGAATAAAAAATTTATACCCAATAATAATCTTATTAATGGCTCGAATATCCAAACATATCCTCCAACTACCATTTTTCTTGGGTGTAAGTAAAGCAAAAACTGCACATGGGCTCATACTCTCTTTTATATGCCCTTTCTTAATCAACTCCTCTACTTTGTCCCCCAATATCTCATTCTCCTTTGGACTTATACAATAGTAAGTTAAGTTAGGTAAACTAGCCTCAGGAATCAAATAAATGTGGAGTTGTATATCTCTCATAGAAGGTAGTTCATATGGGTACATCCACAAATTCCTTTAAAATTGATTATAGTTTTAAAGGAATCTCATTTTTCTCTTTTCACTCTTTTCTTCCCTTTTCGCTATCAATAAGTGTACCTCCCTTGTTTCTTTCATTTCACTCACAAAATTTTCTCTATTATTTTTCAATTCTAACAATGACTTCTTTTTCCTATTAGGTTTCACCACTATCTTTTCACCCATTGGTACTAACTTATATTTTGCACCATTCTTCACAAATTAATAAATATTTTACCTTCCTGAGTAATGTGCATCAACATCATATTGTCATGATCAATCCAACAAAATTTGACCTACATGAATATCAACAATATAACAATAATGTTCATCTCAATATTTACCAATAGAGAATAACACTTTACACTTTTTAGTAACACGAATATCACTATTGGTTATAATCCATACAATGTTGTAGGGTTTTGGATAAGGCTCCGTTAGTAACTTCAACCACTTAACCACTAGTTTATTGATTATATTCTCTTGACTACCTTCATCGATGATCAATTCAGAAAGATTTTCTTATACCATGCCTCTAATGTGAAATAACTAGTGTCGCCAACCATTATGCTCCTTTTTAGAAATCATTAATCTCCTAATTGTAATACGTAGTATAGACCTTATTACGTACTTTGGATCTACATGAAATGATTAAAAATGAAGGTGATGTAAAATACTTGATTTCAGTTACATCTCTGATTTCGATGTCGATTCTGAGCTCCAAACGATCACGAACCTCCCGGGATCTTTTATGGAAAGTACTCTACAGGACACGGGCTAAGTCTTTCTACAGTTTTCTCAATACGTAAGCTCTCTTAACGGGTCAGAGATTCCTTATACTCACGATTGATATGAGCAACTGAAGGAGACCTTAACCTTTATATAGCTTCCATATCGAGCTTCCTCATCACAAGGTCGATATGGGTCTGGTCCATACTAACTGAGATCTATTTTCTACCTGGACTTCGACCCATTAATCTAGATCATTTATTGGGTCACTTTATTATCTTTATC
>JANPWT010682747.1:0-11056 GCA_024678245.1 Erythroxylum densum | reverse complement strand
TAAGTCGACTTACCCCATGTACAAGTCGACTTATCGGTACTGAATACGTGTAAGTCGACTTACCCCATGTACAAGTCAACTTGCACTTACATAAAAATGAGGTAAAAATAGTAAGCATGGTTGCAAGAGTGAGGGATGTGAGAGATGCATTTCTGGCCAAGCACTAAAGGCTACTCTTCTTATACAAAGAAGCTTATTTGTCCTATGAATATATTGCTAACCATGATTTGCCTAGTGTTGTTTTTGTTTTACAAAAATATGATGATTTATTCCAAGAAGATATGTCAACCGATTTATAACCTTACCGAGGAATAGAACATCAAATTGATTTAATTCTGGGAGAACAATTGCCCAGTAGGCTAGCATATAGAGAAAAACCAAAAGCGACCAAAGATATTCAAAGGCAAGTGGAAGATTTGCTAGAAAAAGGCTATATATATGAGAACCCTAGTTTGATCTTAATTATAGTCTTATTGGTGCCAACAAAAGATGGTTTGTGGTGTATGTGTGTGGATTTCCTTACCATCAATGAAATCTCTATAAAGTATTGTCACCCTGTCCCTAGGTTAGATGATATTCTTGATGAATTATATGTTGCATGCTTGTTTTCAAAAATTAATTTGAAATTTGGTTACTATGAAATTGAAATTAGAGAAGGAGATGAGTGGAAAACAACATTAAGACTAAATATGGACCAAATGAGTGGTTAGTAATGCCTTTTGACTTAACTAACGCTCCCAGCACCTTGATGAGCTTATGAACCAAGTTTTGCATGAATTTCTTGCTAAATTTGTAGTTGTTTATTTGGATGACATTCTTGTACATGGTAAATCACTTGATGAGTATGCTTAACATCTAAATAAAGTGTTGAAAGTACTTAGCTGGGTTGTGTTTTTAGATTCTATGGTGAGTGTAAAGGGAATAGAGGTTGACGAGAAAAAGGTGAGGGAAACTAAGGCTGAACCCTAGGTCAATTAGTGATGTTAAGAAATTTCTTAAGTTGAATAGTTTCTATAGATAGTTTGTGAAGGATTTTATGTTCATTGCTACACTATTGACTAAGATATTAAGAAGAGTGTAGGATTTAAGTTGGGGGTGAGCAAGAGAGGGTATTTAACTTATTGAAAGAGAAACAAAGTACAAAACTTATCTTAACATTATCAAAATTTGCCAACACTTTTGAGATAGAGTATGATGCTAGTGGGGTTAGAATAAGGTATGTCTTAATGTAAGACAGAAAACCGTTTGCATAATTTAGTGAGAAACTCAATGGGTTAGCCTTAAACTACCAAACTTATGACAAGAAGATGTAAGTATTGGTTAGTGCTTTAAAGACTTAGCAGCACTACTTATGGCCTAAATTTTTTTTGATCTAGAATGACTATTAGTCATTGATGTATATTAAGGGACCAAACAATCTTAGCAAAAGGCATGTCA
The DNA here is from genome assembly GCA_024678245.1 of Erythroxylum densum. Taxonomy (NCBI): domain Eukaryota; kingdom Viridiplantae; phylum Streptophyta; class Magnoliopsida; order Malpighiales; family Erythroxylaceae; genus Erythroxylum; species Erythroxylum densum. The sequence continues at coordinate 9,619 of JANPWT010682747.1, read as the reverse complement.
TGTGAGTGAAATTTATAAAGACATTTCCTAATGTCTTTAAGTTTGAACAAGAAAAGGAAAACATCGTGGTAGATGCATTGTCTAGGAGAACTGCCTTAGTAAACACTTTAAAAAGCTAGATTACTAGGCTTTAAGCGCATTAAAGAGCTATACAATGATGATCATTATTTTAGCAATGTGCTTAGTGATTATGAGAGATCTAGGAATTTCTTTAGGAATGAGGGGTATTTGTTCAGAGAGAATAGTCTTTGTATATGACAAATTTCCTTGAGAGACTTGTTAGTGAAAAAAATTCATGGAGTAGGTTTAATGGAACACTTTGGTGTTAAAATTACTCTAAATGTTTTGAATGAATGCTTCTTTTAGTCACACATGATGAGAGATACAGAAAGAGTGTGTGAGAGATGTATGGAGTGTAGGCAAGCTAAATCAAGAGTACAACCCTATGGATTGTTGTACAGATCATTACTTATACCTAGTGAAACATGGTAAGACATTTCCATAGACTTTGCTTTTTGTATATCTATATCTATGAGGATTCATGATTCAGTATTTGTTATTTTTTATAGGTTTTCTAAGATGGCAAACCTCATTTCATGTCACAAGCCAAGGATAGATCTTACATTGTTGAATTGTTCTATACTGAAATTGTTCAATTACATGATGTAGGAAAACTCTGCATATGTAATTTTGAGATCCCAATCTTTGGTAGTCTTTTCACCAAACCATGCAACAAGGAACCCATCATTCTGTTCATATAGTTTGTCCATTGGATTGTGAATAATATGATGTACAAATCAAGATCTTTGTTCCTAGCAACCTCTACAAAGAATGCTAAAAGTGACTTAAGAATTTCAAGTCTCAATATGAAATGATGGACTTAAGAACACAATAAAGAATTTTGATCTTTCTAATAAAATTATTTCAAAGTTTCAAATCGCAAAAGCCTTGAGTTTAAAATAGTAAGCATAGAATATCATCGAGAAAGTGTATCTGTAGCCACTTTATATTTTCCCTCCTTGTATTCCTCAAGATTCAATCTATAAGTGGGCTTGTTGGGTAGTGGTGTAACTACTACTAAGTAGATTTAGTACTCAATCCTATAAAACATCAATTTTAGTCCAATTATTAAAATATAGTAATGATAGTTCACCATTTCCCGCCCTATATGTTATACCATTTGCTAGACTTCGTCTTAACTTACACAATTGAGATATGGCCCATGAAAAGGTAATTTGGTTTTGATTTTCCAAATGCTGTTGCTTTTTTAAAATATATGTGTGTACCCATATCACTAATAAGGATTCATTATCCTCCAACAATCTCCATAAGCTTTTGGTCATATACAAACCTTATTACCAACAATCCTCCAACAATCTCACTGATAAGGATTCATTATCCTCCAACAATCTCCATAAGCTTTTGGTCATATACAAATCGTAGCCTGTATATATCACTCTATGCCACTTTTGTATAGTATTTACTACAATCTCTAACCCATAAGATCCTCTGAACATCTTTTCAATTTTCTTAATCAACTACATAGATAGGAGGAGGTATGTAAACTAATAGATATAATAATTCAAAAATATTTGATAAGTTATATCTTAGTTAAAGATAGAGACTTGTTTTTATAGCTTTCTATTCTTCTCTGGATCCTTTCCACTAAGTGAAACCAATCTCTATGCTACTAAAGGAAGCTCAAGGTATAAGAAACAAAGCTTCCTAACCTAAAGACTTGTAACTGTTGAAAGAAAGTTTGAAATTTGATTTGCACTAAAGAATATAAATTTATGGTTCTTGTTAATGTTGATCCATAAACATGAAAAAGCCTCAAAGGCATGAATGGAAGTCATTATACTAACTGATTTTTCATGGGATTTAGAAAATAAGACTAGATCATTAGCAAAAGCTAAGCAAAATAGCTTAAGCTTCTCATACTTATTGTGATACTTGAAACTGGAAACCATCAAGATATTATGATTCATTAATATAGTTAGAGCTTCCATGATTAAACTTGTATGGGGATAAAGGGTCACCCTATCTTAACCCTCTCTCTCCTTAAAAAACCTCCATTGGTTCCCTATTAATGACCACATTGAAAGAAGTAGTTACAATGCATGGCTTGATCTAAGTTCTGAAGTTTTTAGGGAAGCTAAACACTTGAAGGAGATTTGGAATAAATTCCCAGCTGATGGAATCATAAACATTGTTAAAAACTACTTTTATTTAATAATTCATGGTTCATTTCCTTATGAAATAACCGTTAAATAATTCATATGTAATTAAAATGTTATCCCTAGTCTACCTATTCTCCAAGAGAGCTCCTTCTGCATTACTCATTGGGGACTTTAACACTATTCTCAATCTAGCAACAAACAACTTAGAAATCATCTTATAAAGGAAGTTGAAGCATGAAATTGGTCTATACTCATTAAGTGATCCTAGATTTAAGGTTTTGGGAATAAGGCACAAGAAGGTCTTATTAATCCCCTTAATCATCTTTGTTTTTTCAAAGATCTCCAAGATAGCATTAACGATTAGCTCTTCAATCAAAGGCCAAGCCTTTGGATAGAAGTGTCCATTAAAATCATTTGGTCCAGGGGCCTTTTTATGATTCATTTCAAACAAAACTTATCTGCATCCTATATATTGAAGGGGAAACTCAACATCTGAAGTTCTTGATTAGTGAATTAATTTGAGATAAATGGTCTGATTAAGGGTATTAAGGAACCTGCTTGAGTAGGAAAACCTAAGAAAATTTTGAAATAAGTGAAAGCTTCTTTCTTCATATCCTCTTAAAGTTAGCTAGGCTTCCATCATGCTTTCTTAAGGATAGATCCTATTCACATTCCTTTTTGTCTTTAAGGCTTTATGGAAGAAGTTAGTATTCTTTTCTCCCTCATCGACCTAAAGGTCTTGTATTTATGTTTGAACAAGGGGTTATAGTTCCATATTAATTTGTTATATGAGTTGAGTGCCTTCTCTCTTTCTAGCCATTATGGAACTCTAAGATTTTTATAACTCCCTCTTAAGCTTCATATGAGCAATTTTTTTCTTATTGGATCTCCCTATATGAATCCACCTAATTGAATTCAACTTCTTAAGTTCCTCTTTTATTATTCTCAGATTGCAGATACAAATATATGTCTTTTTATCCTTATATGTCCCTTTATAGCCTCTCATAATGGCTTCCTAAAATCTTTCTTCTTTCATAAAGAAAATTTTGAATTTAGAAGCAAATTTTTTCCTTTAACAAAAAAAATTGAACTACCATGGGACAATCATTTGGAAATAATGGATTCGTGAATATGGCTTTGTTTTCTCTAAATTTTGTATAACTGATCCTTATTAATCAAAGCTCTCTATAACTTCTCACGAATGCTCCATTTATCCTCCCCTTTTTCATTTAAAGTATAAAAAATCCTTCAAATTTTAAGTCTAAAACTTCCAACTTATCCATACATTCCTTAAAGTCTTTCGTGAAACTTTTTAAACACATATTGCCATCAGCCTAGGAGTTGTAAAGAATAATATTGAAGTCCTCTAAGATTAACCACAAATCCTTAATGGAACTTCTAATTCTAATAAGGTCATTACCTATTCCTCGTATGGGAAATAATATTTGATTCATAAACAAATGGAACTGCAATCCTTACATTTTGTTTACCAAAGCAAACTGCTAAGTTAATTAACTAATCATTAGCCTATACTAATGGTAAATAATTATTTAAGTATATTTATATACCCATATTTATTGTATTTTGCTTGTTATTTAATATTTTTATAATATTTTTTGTACTTAATTCGTTTCATATGTGCTTGTAGGTAATAAATGTCTTCTTGGATCAAAAGGAGAAGAATTTGGATGAAATCGTGACAAAAAAAAAAGAAGATTTAGAGCACCTTAGAGATACATGGTTGTGTACAGTGACAGTGTAGATCTTTGTAAACATGTGAAGATTTAAAAATATTGTTTATGGCCATGTATGTTACCCATCTAGGTCTTTGTGTCCATGTAGAATCCCAAATTCAGGTGTTTTTAGAGATACATGATTACTTATACAAGCTTATAAGTGATTGTATATATCCTAGAAACCTTAGTTTTTACTATAAAAGGACTTATCAAAGTCAAAATAGAAGGATTTGAGATTTAAAGCATTTTTTGTCATAATAAACATAGAGAAAAGGCATTTATAATCAGAGGACAAGGAAAACACAAAGATTACATCATAAGATCTAATAGATAGCATTATCTAATCCAGATTACAAAATATTCATTAGAGAAAAAAGGAGATTTAGAATATGCTTTTTTTGTGTTCTATCTGTTCTTCGAAATATTTGCATTGTTTTTGTTCTCTATGATTAGGAACTAATTTTTTTAGTGCCTAGGAGTGATGAACCCTAAGTTATAATGACAATATGGTTTAATCTTTTATTCAATGCAATTTTATTGATTGATTTATTGTGATTTAATTATGCATTATATTCTTGATCTAATATATCTTGAATATTAGTTCATTATCTAAATTCAAATGAATAAGATTGATAAATCCTTTTGTGTAAATAGATCTACTATAATTAGAAGGAGTTGCATGCAAACTTAGATATAGGTCGACATAAATCCTCTATATTAGGGTCAAACTTAATAGTGAAATTCACTACTCAATAATGCAATCTTATAGAAAGAGATTTCAGTTAATCAATTGAGGGGTGTTAGTTGTTAATAATCATGAAAAAGATATTAACATAGGAATTTCCTCAATCCAATAATCAATAATTTAATTGCATGATAAGGCGTTAATATTTAAGAATTCTTAGGGGGATTAATTAACTAGGTACTACTTATTTGATATCAACTTTTTGTAGTATTTTTTTTATCTTAGCTCATTATTGTTTCAATCTTAGTTAAGTTGTTTAGTTTAATTTTTAATTAAATCTACAATCTTATTTGATAGTTAGATAATAAGAAAAGGGTTAATATTAGTACTTACAATCCTCGTGGGATTAACTCGTATTTACATGTGCTAGCTATAGCTACACCGTGCACTTGCGGTTAAAATTGATAAATTTTTATAAACATAAGAACACATCAATCAACTAACTCCATGTTTATAGAAAATAATAATTTTTCTATAATAATGGAAATGGTGATTGTAAAAATGAAAGACCAAGTTGCCCTAGTGATTTCAAGTTGGAGAGATTATCCTTTTTGATTTTAGATTCCAAAATACCATGCAAAATAGGTTTAGCATCCGAAATGAAGTCCTTTAAGGATTATTGCTTCCTAGGGCAATTAATAGCTTTCATATTCCATGAGATTATAGACATTTAGAGGGATCTTTAATCCTTTGGACCTATTTTTCTTCATTATTTATTTATACTTTAAGTTCTAAATTCATCATTATCGACATTTAACTTTTCTGAGTTTGATAAGGTGGTAACTCTTACCTCTTAGAAGCTTGCTTGCCTCCATTACATTCCTTTATATTCTCCTTCATTATTCCTCTTAGTACCTACTCTTCCTCCATTCCTTTTTCTAGTCTCTCTAACTCCATTATCTTATTTGTGGGAAAGAGTTCTTGATTGATAGCTATTAATCATTTTGCAAGCTTTATAATTTATAGCCTTCAAAATATCGTAAGTACACGAGTCGTGATTTATAGTATGTGAAGGGTTGATTCCATAAGAAAGGTGAACTAATATAATCCTTTGTTATCTAAGGCTTGGAAAAATTAAAAAAATGAAAATAAAATTTGCAAAGAGAAGTAAATATGGGAAAGCGATTATCAAGAAATTAACTTACAAATTTAACATAAAAAGAAAATGAAATCGAGCAACACAAAAGTCACAATGGAAATCAACCAAGAAAAGTTACCAAATTATGAGAGTGGGGATTCTTCCTATCATTAATGCTAACCTATCATTTATATGTTAAAGGGTGTCAGTTCTAGACTATCGAAGGGGGGATTACTCTCTCTCGAGTTATAATCACGCCACCTAATTAATAACCCCTAATTGGTTTAAGTACCGAATGAATAATCTCTCAATTACCAACAGTCCTAAACCTAATTAACTTTTAAGCTCTCTAATAAACAATCGGGTCTCAAGCGAGAGCTCTCTATATACAATAATTGACTAGATTGATATTGGATCAACTAACTCTCATTAACTTGATCCAATCATTTTGCATTCGACTCACCCTCTTGGTTTGTTACTGAAGTATGAAGATACAACAATCAATCACAACACTTAATCAAAATAACTAGATTAATATTAACTCAAGGTAAAATCCCAAAATAAAGTTAAAACATCATAATCAAACCCAAATCCATAAACATATTTGTATTCATCTTAACATTCAAGAAAATGAAAACAAAGATGAAAAAAGACACTTGGAATTGGGATTGGGACTCCTCAAGAAAGCAATAGCTACAAAGACTCGCATCTTTCTCTTCTCTTCCTCTTTCTCTCTCTTCTTCTTCTCTCCTCTTGGAGTGTTTTCCAAAATGGTATTTTGGAGGCTCTCTTAGGCTTTCTTCATTAAACCTTTTATATGTTTTTTCTAATTTGGGAAACTCTAGGGCTTTTTTTGAGTCTAAAAGGTCTAAAACATCCCTTGAAAACTCAAGTCGGGAAGGTTGTCTGCGTGTTCTGTTATGCAAGCCACGATCATGGCTCCTCCCTAATGCTTCTATTATGATTGTGGCTTTTGGGCCACGATCATGAGCCTGGTTACTTTTTTGAGTTTTCTTCGAATCTCCTCAGTTATTCTACATTCTTCCTGAAATACTAGCAAATACATCAAGACACTTCAAAAACATAAAATTGAAGCTCAAAAGTGTTCTCTAACTCTCAAATCACTCAAAACACAAATATCTAACTAAATAACTGAAACCTAACCTAAACATGCATTAATTATTCAAGTTAACTACTAAATATGTACTAAACTACCCATAAAATATTATATAGTATACGACTATTAGTAGCCTCCCCTTCTTTATTAGTGTTAAGCAACTTGGTTGCCTAACCATTCTCTCCTCTTATAACTTTTTCACTTGGCACTTTAAGGAACCATTTTGCTTAATCCTTTAAGCTCATCAATTTAGCATAGTCCCATCTTAAAATTTTATTGCTGGTAGGTCTCCAACCTTTACCTTGTTATGTCATAATAGACTTCCACTGATAAGAGACATGGATGAAGCACTCTATTAATTTTCCTTTTCACCAAGTCTCATTAGAGTGATTGTATCTAGTAGCTCCCTACTTATTTTGACACTGATGTACACCCTTGTAAACCTAATTCTCCTCCTTAATGCAGTTGCCTCATCCATACATGTAGGTTTGTTATTTAGCTTTCTAAAGTTCTCAAGCCCTTGGTTGACCAGTGCTTTAATAATACATTCTACAGGTTAATCCAAATGACATATTTTCCTATCTTATAGGTTCTAAGGTAATCTCTAGTTTTCAATTATGAAGAAACAGTAGAAGGTTTTAGAGATGTCATGGTCCTGCCTTTAGGATTTTCTTGCCAGATGATTCAAAGGCAAATCTAAATAGCTTTCCAGTTCTTTTGTGCGTAATTATTAATGACTAGAAAGATGGCTTTTTGCCTAAGAAAAAACCCACCAAAGTAGCAGACCAACTCGAGGCGCATTCCTTAAGCACCTCAATGGCTAGAGATACAATATTATGTCCATCCAAGCAAGTGAGTGAACAGAAATGCAACTAAGTGTTAGAGCTTTCTCCAACCACCTTTGTCCAGTTAAGATGAGGATTGATGGGGGTAACCATTGTCTCTATAATCTTCTTTGCATCATCTTCTTCCTAAGTATTTAGATATGCAAAACAAGAGGGTTAAGGTGAAAATGACAAAGGCTGCAAATTAGTAATGGTATAGAAGGCATAGAGGAGTGGTTTTAAAAAATTGTTCTAAAAATAGTAAAATTAGAAGAATGAAGACAAGAAAAGGATCATAATGTCCTTGAGCAAATACAGAGATGAAACAAACTGAAACAAACTTTCCCGGAACACAAAGCAAGCAAACGAAATAGAAGGGAAAGAAAGGAAGTACAGACAAAGCTTGAACTATAAAAAAAGGATTGTAGAAGCACTATGAATTTAGGAGGAATAGGATACAGAAAGAAATATGGCTCAAATGCTCTTCTAAGATTCATATTGAAACCTTGGGCTCCGAACAAAAAATTGTGACTTTAACTTACATATTATTTTTGGTAAGTAGTCCTAAGATATATATTATTTAGGGGAACCCAACATTTCATTATCTAAAGAAGAAAAAAAAAGTGTACAATTTTCACATTAAGACACTTTTTTCATTGAATTTCCAATCAAAACCATAAAAAATTTTATACTCAAATACAATAAAAATAGAATAAACTGATCCAACAAAGTCATACGCAAACACTTCTCTTTTCGCTTTTTTAGTGGTTTTTTCATTGAAATCTCATCTACTCTAGTAATTTAACAAGATAATCATCGGAAGCATATAAATCGTTTGATAGAGCCCATTTGAATTCAGGTCATTGTTCATTTCCTCCATTTTCTCATTTTCTCTAAGAAAATATGGCAGCTCCGAGGATTCTGATCGGAGAAACCACTGTGAGGGCGTTATTGAGAGACGAAGAGACCACTGTGAGGTTGTCATTAAGATACGAAGAGAAGGCCAAAGACGAGGATTCACTTACCTTTTAAAGACCTAAGTTTGAGAGGTTTCCATTGACTAGACAGGAATTCGTCGTCGCAATTGGTGTGTTCTTTCTTCTCTATCAGGCCGTTGCAATTGGATGAAGAGAGGTTGTTGTTGTAGGATGATGGGGATTGTGTCTTCAGTTGGAGATTCAGCAATGTTGCTGGAAGACTAGCTTATATATTTCATAAGTGGTAGCAAAAAATTGATTTCCCTTCCTATTTGCTGAAATTTTAGACATATTCCTCAATTTGAAAGTAGTCAACATTACCCTAAAAATGGAGGGGAGTTTAAGTCTACAATATCGGTCTTTTCTGTTTGGTTTGGTTGTACATTTCTTTCATATTAGACCATTTTGTGCATGAAATTCATTTCCTATTTGTTTTTGGTATACGAATGGAATGTAATGCCTTGAAAATAGTAATCCTATCAATTTTCTATACAAAATTTCTTTTATTAAGTAGCAATGATGTTTTAATGCTTATTCTTTGTACTTTTCTCTTTTTAAGTTTTTACCTATGCATTGCGCTTACACTAAATGATTGCCTCATAACCTAAGAAGCATGGACATGGACACGCGACACGACACGAACACGTACATAGGGACATACTAACTTCTAAAATTTGGTGGACATAGGCACGGCATATATATATATATATATAACCAAAACAAGCCACCCCTGAGAGAAATAAATGAATTCCAAAGATCTTGGGTAAATCCAAAGAGGGTTTTCCTGTACGTTCATCACAAAATATTTCTAGATCCCAATATACCCAATGCCAGATAGCTGCCAAGAAGCACAAGCCGGAAAATACAATATGCGCTCCAGCCACACCTTCATAACTCCAAATACCCGGATTCGTTATAGTTCCTCCTGTAATACTCCAACCGCCCCATGAATTGGTGATTCC
>JANPWT010678733.1:0-11081 GCA_024678245.1 Erythroxylum densum | reverse complement strand
AAGAAAGAAGAAGAAGAAAACAACGTGAAAGAAGAAAGCACGAAGAAGAAAACGTGGGAGGAAGAAAATTATGCCAAGCTAAGGTAAGTTTCATCATTTTCTTCTTGCTATGATGGAAAAACAAAAGAGTTAGGAAGTAGAGAATGGTTTGTGTTGGAAGAAGATGAGACTCATTTTGATTTTCGTGGGTTTTGAATTAGGGTTTTGGTTTTACTAGCTCAGATAGACTATGTGTAGGTTAAGTCTAAGCTCATTTTGTTATTTATCTTTATTTTGTGATTAATGGAGTTTATGAATTTACATTGGAATATTGTTTGAATAGAAATTGATTTATTTGAAGGAAATCAAGAAAACCCTACCCAAGATCAAGAGGAAAGGCAAATTTGACATTGGAGAATTTCAAGCAATTAGGTGGGTAATGTATTTATAGTTACTTGTGTAATGGGAAACTTCTTGCCTATGTATGTATGTGTGAACTTCATGAATTGAATTGTTGTGAATGTTTGAAAATGCATGATAAATTATAACTATGTTACACCTTGAAAAAGGTTGTGACATGTTGAATTAAATAAAAAGATGAAAAAGCATGAAAGTATGAGCATATGATGAAATGAATTGAGCATGAATATGTGCTTTTGTATGGGCAAGAGAGGAACCATTTCATTCGTCACATGCATGTTAACAAGAGCCTTCTCCCAGATGCCCGCTTGTGGCATATGAGCTCAGAAAAATGGACTCATTTTGTCCATCTTTAAACTTTAGTGTCGCCATTTCATTCTATGAAACCCTCGAGTCATTTGTTTGTGCATTGCATTGGATTTGTTGAGCATGATGAACAATTGTGTGCTAGATATGGATGGCTGAACATTCATTAGTTGACTTTGTGATGATAATTGCTTAAAATGAGTTTGTGAGTTTGAATTGTGGATGATTGAGTTTCTAGATAAAATGAGTTATAGATGTATATTGATATACATATAAGCATATGCTTGAATTTGTGGCTAATTACCGATGGCTATAAGTATATTAGCCACTGATCTTTGTAGCTCAACCTATATTTTTCCCTCTTCAGGTACAAAACCAGATGATTGTTGAACCTTGCAAGGCATCGAAAACTCCAAGATAGTTAGAGATCTTTTGTAATTAAGTTAGTTCTATAACTTTTGGGATAGCTTTATGAGCATATCAACATGAGCATTCATTTTATTTTTGTATTTTGCACTAAGCCAATGGTGTGGCTTTTGATATATAACAAAAGATGTTCAACTCTTTTGATTTAGAGATGAATTTGGATTTAGAAAAGATCTTGGTGTATGTCTATATATATGTTTAGTTGAGTTGTTGAAATTGTGTTGGAAGTAAGATTGTATATTGTTAGAAATGGAATAGGATATGGATAGTTGTGGTTGGAATTGTATGTGTAAATTTTATGTTGATGGATTGTTAGGATCTGTGTTTTGTCCGAGTGTTTCGCCGTGGCAAGTCTTAGATTTTGCCACGGTGAACCTCTCTAGAAGGGTGTTTTGTGTTAAATTTTGTACCTTCGCTGTGGCGAAGTTTGAAGTTTACTGTAGCGTAATTATCCCCAGAGTGTTTGGCTTCAATCCGAGGACTTTGCTACGGCAAACTTCTCCCGAAGGATCCATGGAGATAACTCCATGGTTTCACCCTCCTCTACTGCCATGCTGAAATTCCCTTACAAATAAAATGCTTCTAACTATTCTTTCCCACCATCCTTCCTGACTGCCATGAATCAAAACTCGGGATTAGGATCGAGACCTGGGTCTAACATCTTTCGGTATCAGAGTGATAGTTAGGCTGCGAAAACGGAGTCTAACATCTTGTAGTATTAGAGCTTAGGCTTTAAAGAATTCTAGGCTTAGAGTACGTTAGCCTATATATTATTATGATGTGTGACTAACTGTTTGCATTGATGATTTGATTAATGCACTAAGTGATATGCATATCATGCATACATGTAGGAAATAAGATTAAAAGAAACTTAAGCCAATCATTAGAGTTTTAATTGAAGGAGTAAGATGCCACCTTGTATAAGGACACGAAGAGTTTTACAAGGATCGGTTGCACTTGACCCTCCACCAAGAGAGGAGGGCACGGATTAGTCTAGAGCACCAGAGAATGTTGAGGCTTCGATAGGGCAAGGTAGTGAACCTTTCTGCTCATAGACATAAGAGACACCTCTTTCGCAAAAGCAAGTGCCTACTCCATTAGATTCAAGAATGTTTCAAGCCTTTGCTCAGGCTTTTGTCCAGGCCATAAGCTAGATGTTGCAGACTTGTGCTCTAGCCTTGACTAAGAAAGGAAAACAGTTTGATAAGCTATAAGACCACTGACCCAGAAGAAGCTAAGACATAGTTGAGAAAAAAAATGGATACTGGAGTAGATGGACTATAAAGATGATGAGAAGGTTAAGTATGCTACAAGTTTGCTTCAGGGAGATGCTTTGCATTGGCGGAAATGTATATCAAAGAGTTAGATGAGACGTCATTATTGGCATGGAAAGATTTCCTAGTTGCCTATAAGAAGAAGTATCTATCTGTGGTTTATATTTAGAATAAGTAGAGGGAGTTTCTAAATCACACCCAAAGGGAGATGACAGTGACCAAATATGAGCGTAGGTTGACCCAACTATCTTGGTATGCAGCTGAGATGATGATGAGTAAGGCGGCCAAATCCCGTAGGTTTGAATCGGGGTTGCATTTGGCCATCAGAGAAAAAATGATGTACAAAATTTTTGTGACTTTCAATAGCTGGTTGAAGCAACACTGAAGGTTGAAAACATTGAGAATGTAAAGAATGCCATGAACAAAAAGAGAAAGGGGAGAGAACAGATTAAGAGGGGAGGTGGTACTCCTATGTTTGAGAAGAGTGCCAGGACTTTCCCTGTGCAGTCTAAGGAGAGGAGCACAAGCAGATCCAAACCGCTGAGAAATTCTACTGTTTCTCATTATGCCTCTACGACGGGAGGCAGTATAAGGGAAGTAGGGGGTAAGCCACCCATTCCCAAGTGTGATCATTATGGCAAGTTCCATGGAGGAGAGTGTTACAAATTGACAGGATCTTGCTTTAATTATGGATAGAAGGGGCACATGGCTAGAGAGTGTCCATAGTATACAAAAAGAGAGGAAACTCAAATGCAAGCTTCAAAGAGGGCTGAGACTGGGGGGCACAAGACTGCGACTGAGGTAGGCAATTCTGATGCAGCTAAGAGGGTGAGTCTTCCAGGGAGACCAAGGGAGCAAGCACTAGCTAGGGTGTCTACAATAACACGAGAGGACGTACAGATAGCTCCAGAAGTTGTGATTGGTATGATTTGATTATTTCATGATGATATTGTTGTTTTGATTGATCCAAGCTCAACCCATTCATTTGTATTATCAAGTAGAACTGTGTATGGTAGAAATCTGAGCCCATTGGATACTCGTTTAATGGTTAGTACTCCAATCAACTAATATATTATGATTAATCAAGTTTATAGAGACTATGAGATATGTATTGAACAATTAGTAGTAGATTTGATGCCATTGAAGATGGGGGGATTAGATGTGATTGTAGGCATGGACACGTTAGAAAGGTATAATGCAAATTTATATTGTAAACAGAAGATAGTGGAGTTCAAGTTGGATGCAGGCAGAAAGGCGGTGATTATGGGGCATAGGAAGGCAAGTCCGTCTAGAATTATTTCGACTCTGACAGTAGAGAAGATGATAAGGAAAGAATGTGAAGCATTTTTAGCGTATGTGGTTGACACGAAGGTAGATGGAGGAAAGTTGGAAGATATTCGGGTAGTCATAGAATTCTCGGATATTTTTCAGAGGAATTACCAGGACCACCAGCACCTAGGGAAATTGAGTTTCCTATAGAGCTTCTTCCAGGCACAGCTCTGATATCAATTCTGCCTTATAGAATGACTCCGGCAGAATTGAATGAACTTAAAGAGCAGTTAGAAGAATTATTGGAGAAAGGGTACATTAGACCTAGTTCTTCACTTTAGGGAACTCCGGCTCTTTTGTGAAGAAGAAAGATGGATCGTTGAGGATGTGTGTGGATTACAGGAAGCTTAATCATGTCACTATCAAGAATAGATATTCGCTTTCACGTATAGATTATTTGTTTGACCAATTACAAGGGACAAGGGTTTTCTCTAAGATAGATTTGAGATCAGGTTACCACCAATTAAGAATAAAGGAGTCTGATGTGTTAAAGACTACCTTCAGAACACGATATGGACATTTTGAATTCTTAGTCATACCTTTTGGGTTAATGAATGCCCCTACAGCTTTCATGGACTTAATGAATAGAGTCTTTAAGTCATTCTTAGACCGATTTTTCATAGTCTTTATTGATGACATATTGGTTTATTCCAAGATTGATAAGGAGGAACACTTGAGGGTTGCCTTGGAAACATTGAGAAAGAAAAAGTTGTACGTCAAATTTGATAAAGGTGGATTTTGGCTAAAGGAAGTAGTGTTTCTTAGTCATGTGATTTCAGAAAAAGGAGTGCATGTGGATCCGAGAAAAATAGAAGCTATGGTGAAATAGGAAGCACCTAAGAACATAGCAGAAGTGAGGAGTTTCTTGGGTTTAGCTAGGTATTATAAAAGATTTGTAGAGGGCTTTTCTATGATAGCAACCCCACTTGCCAAATTGACAAGGAAGAATCAGAAATTTGTGTGGCCAGAAGAATGTCATAAAAGTTTTGAGGAATTGAAGAATAGTCTTATAACTGCACCAATGTTGACTTTGCCTTTTGGTAGTGAAGGGTATATAGTGATGCCTCAAGGAAAGGATTGAGTTGTGTGCTGATGCAAAGAGATAAGGTGATTGCTTAGGCTTCTAGGTAATTAAAGTCCTATGAGATAAGTTGTCATACGCATGACTTGGAGTTAGCTGCCATAATTTTTGCATTAAAGATAGGGCCACCAAGGTGTTTACAAACCACAAAAGTCTTAAGTATTTAATGAGTCAAAAGGAGTTAAATTTAAGGCAAAGGAGGTGGTTAGAGTTGTTGAAAGATTACAAATTGATGATAGATTACCACTCGAGAAAAGCTAATGTAGTAGTAGATGCATTGAGTAGAAAATCAACTATGGCACATGTGGAGACAGTGTATCTACCTTTATTGAATGAGTTAGTCAAATTAAAAATGACATTGAGCCAAGCTGAATCTAATTGTATATTGGAAATTTTTAGCGTAAGGCTAGTGTTGAATGAGAAGACTGAGGAATTGCAGGCACAGGATCAGTACTTGAGCAGGCTAGGAGAAGAGATTAAAAATGGTAAACCTTCTGAAATAGAGATAAGAGTCAATTGTGTATTTCGGATATACAAGAATTGAAAGATGAGATTTTTGATGAGGCACACAATACTCCCTATACAATGCAACCGGGGAGTACGAAAATTTATCAAGATTTGAAAGAGATTTTTTGGTGGAGAGGATTGAAGAAAAATATTGCAGAGTATGTTAGTAGATGCTTAGTGTGTCAGTAAGTTAAAGTGTAACATCAAGCGCCTATTGGTAAGCTTAAACCTTTGTCTATTCTGAAATGAAAATGGGAGAAGATTACAATGCATTTCTTAAAGGGATTACCAAGGACTAGCAGGAAGCACGATACAATATGGGTGATTGTGGATAAGTTAACTAAGTCTGCACATATCTTGCCAATTAGACAGACAGATTCTTTGAATGCTTTGGCTAAGAAATACATAGATGAGGTAATCAGACTTCATGGGATTCCGAGTTCTATAGTTTTGGATAGAGATCCCAGGTTTACCTCTAGATTTTGGGAAAGCTTACAAGAGACTTTGGGAACTAGGCTACATTTTAGTATAACTTTCTATCTGCAGACTGATGGACAATCGAAGAGAACAATACCGACCTTAGAGGCAATGTTAAGAGCTTGTTTTATAGATTTCAAAGGCTTATAGGATGATCATCTTCCTTTAATCAAATTTGCTTACAATAATTCCTACCACTCAGGAATTCAAATGGCACCTTATGAGACTTTATATAGTAGGAGGTGTAGAACTCCTATTTGTTGGGATGAGGAAGGTGAGAGAAGACTTGAAGAACTTAAATTGGTACAATTCACAATCGATAAGATTAAATTGGTGAAACAGAGACTCAAGAAAGCTCAAGACAAAATGAAGAGTTATACGGATGCACATAGAAGGGAGATGGAATTTGAAGTTAGAGATAAAGTGTTTCTTAGAGCCTCTCCAATGAAAGGAGTTTTGAGATTTGGTAAGAAGGGCAAGCTTAGTCCGAGATATATAGGCCCTTATGAGATTATTGAGAAGATTAGGCCTTTAGCCTACAAGTTAGCTTTGCCACCGGAATTGTCTAAGATCCACAATGTTTTCCATATGTCGATGTTGAGAAGGTATAGATCGGATCCTTCACATATAGTCTAACCTTTAGAGGGTCAATTAAGAGAGGATTTAACTTATGAATAACAACCAGTGGGAGTTTTAGATATAAGGAAAAGGTTTTGAGAAACAAGACTGTGAAGCTAGTTAAAGTCTTATAGAAGAATCATGCAAGAGAGGAGGCAACATGGGAACTGTTAGAAGCTGTGAAAGAGAAGTATCCACACCTTTTTATGAACTTAGGTAAGAATTTCGAGGAAAAAATTATTTTTGGTGGGGCAGAATTGTTGGACCCCAAATTTTTCTTTAATTATATTATTTATTTTTCTTGGAATTTATTCCATTAAATTAGTAAGCATGAATTGAACTTAGAGTTATTAAATGGATAATGTTAGGAATTAATTAGAGTATGGTATGGTATTAAAAAGAATAAAGGAGTTAGTAGATGAAATAAATGAAAAAGGGTGTAATTGGAAGAACTAAATAAGTGAAGGGTAAAATGGGAAAGCAAGACAAAATTTGTCTTAAGTTAGAAGAAGAAGAGAGGGAGTCGTTAAAATAAGAAAGAAGAAGAAGAAAACAACGTGAAAGAAGAAAGGACGAAGAAGAAAACATAGGAGGAAGAAAATTTAGCCAAGCTAAGGTAATTTTCATCATTTTCTTCTTGTTATGATAGAAAAACAAAAGAGTTAGGAAGTAGAGAATGGTTTGTGATGGAAAAAGATGAGAACCATTTTGATTTTCGTGGGTTTTGAAGTAGGGTTTTGGTTTTACTAGCTTAGATAGACTATGGGTAGGTTAAGTCTAAACCCATTTTGTTATTTATCTTTATTTTTGTGATTATTGGAGTTTATGAATTTACATTGGAATATTTTTTAAATAGAAATTGATTTACTTGAAGGGAATCAAGAAAACCTTACCTAAGATCAAGAGGAAAGGCAAATTTGAACTTAGGGAATTTCAAGCAATTAGGTGGGTAATGTATTTATAGTTACTTGTGTAACAGGCAAATTCATGCCTATGTACGTATGTGTGAACTTCATGAATTGAATTGTTGTGAATGTTTGAAAATGCATGATGAATTATGACTATGTTATACCTTGAAAAAGCTTGTGACATTTTAAATTAAATAAAAAGATGAAAAAGCATGAAAGTATGAGCATATGATGAAATGAATTGAGCATGATTAAGTGCTTTTGTATAGGAAAAAGAGGAACCATTTCGTTCGTCACGTGCACGTTGACAAGAGCTTTCTCCCGGCTGCCCACTCGTGATATATGATCTCAAAAAAATGGACTCGTTTTGTTCATAATGTAAACTTTGGTTTTGCCATTTCATTCCATGGAACCCTCGAGCCATTTGTTTGTACATTGCATTGGATTTATTGAGCATGATGAACAATTGTGTGCTAGATATGGATGGCTAAACATTCATTAGTTGACTTTGTGACGATAATTGCTTAAAATGAGTTTGTGAGTTTGAATTGTGGATGATTGAGTTTCTAGATAAAATGAGTTATAGATGTATATTGATATACATATATGCATATGCTTGAATTTTGTAGCTAATTACTGATAGGTATAAGTATATTAGCCACAAAACTTTGTAGCTCAACCTATATTTTCCCCTCCTCAGGTGTAGAACCAAACGATTGTTGAACCTTGCAAGGCATCGAAAACTCCAAGATAGTTAGAAATCTTTTGTAATTAAGTTAGTAACTATAACTTTTGGGATAGATTTATGAGCATATCAACATGAGCTTTCATTGTATTTTTGTATTTTGCACTAAGCCAATGAAGTGGCTTTTGATATGTAACTAAAGTTGTTCAACTCTTTTGATTTAGAGATGAATTTGGATTTGGAAAAGATCTTTGTGTATATCTATATATATGCTTAGCTAAGTTGTTGAAATTGTGTTGGAAGTAGGATTGTATGATGTTAAAAATGGAATAAGATATGGATAGTTATGGTTAGAATTGTATGTGTAAATTTTGTGTTGATGGATTGTTGGGATTTGGGTTTTGTTCAAGGATATCGCCGCAGCGAACCTCTCTAGAAGGGTGTTTTGTGTTAAATTTTGTACCTTCGTCACGGCTTAATTGTCCTGAGAGTGCTTAGTTTAATCCGAGGACTTCGCCGCCATGGTCAACTTCTTCAGAAGGATCCATGGAGATAACTCCATGGTTTCACACAGTGAAACAATTTCGTTGTCGCGGCGAACCCTCCTCTGCTACCAAGCTAAAATTTCCTTACAAATCGAATGCTTCCAACTTTTTTTTGCACCATCCTTACCCGGTCGCCATGAATTGAACCTCAGGATTGGGATCGAGACTCGAGTCTAAGATCTTTCAGTATCAGAGAGATAGTTGGACTCTGAAAATGGGGTCCAACAGTAGCTCTTTCACTAAATTAGAACCTAGAATAAAAGTATAAAGTCCATTTATATACTCCTCTAAGCGATCTAGCATTGAGCCAAATATCATACCAAAAGTTTGTTTCTTCATTATTCCCAATCTTATTCTTGATCATTATCCTTATTATTTCCCTTGGCTTGAGAATTTAAACTATACTCTAAAAGTCATTATATTTAGGATGAATGGTATAGAAATTAATACTCCTTAAGTAGAAACTATACAACCATTAATTTGAACCAAAGAGCTTGTTTATCATTAGGTAAACTATGTATCCTTTGAATCATGAGCACTTTGTTTGTGATTCTAATAGGGTAACTCCTAAGCCTCCTTTATCCTAAGAAAAAAATTGCTCCATTTTACTTTGGCCATTACTTGCTTGGCAGGATCCCCTACACAAAGAAATATTTTTACTAACCTCTCAATTTTTTTTGATAATATTGATAATACATGTGGAGATTATTATAACATAATTTATATGGGGAATTTTACTTTACTGAGAACAACTTCTACTGTAGTAGCTTGAGATCCTCCTTTGTATGTTTTCTGTGAGGGATAGATAGTCAAAATATGAGGGTCTTCTCAAGGTAATTAGAATACCTAAGTAATTAATTAGGATTTTATGTTTTCAACCTTGTCAAAGAGGAGAACCATTTAACAACATGTCATGCACTTAAAGACAAAACTAACATATTCTTTTCCTTCTTGATAGCCAAAATAGAAAGTTATATGAATGTGTTCATTGTAGTTACCAAAGTACTTAAGGAGTTAGCATCAGCTTTTAAAAAGAGTAATACCCTATTTACAAAAAAAACAAGTTGCATATCTTTAGCTTTTTGTATTTTTGGTGTAATTTAAAGAGCTTCTCTTAGTTGATAGCTAAATTGTTGAGCTTTAGAAGCACCTCCTTCATCAATATAAAGAGATAAGGAGGTAAAGGATTTCATTGCCTCATACCTCTACCTCTCTTTATGAGCTTTGTTATTTCTCCATTCATTAAAACATTGTAGGATATTAAAGTTATACATTGCTTAATCCATATAACAAATTCAGTTAGAGTTTTGAAATATTTCAAAGTGTTGATTATAAATTCCAATTTATTGAATTAATTCCTTGTATAGATCAATTTAAAAAGCATAATTCTTAGAATAATGCTTCCTATTGTACCCTTTAAAAAGCTCTTAGGTGAATAGGATGTTGTCCCCTGTCTTCGTATCCCTTATAAAGGCCCTTTATAAGGAATCAATGTATTTAGGAAGCCAAAATCTGAGTCTATTTGCAATCAGCTTATAAATGACTTTATATATTGTGTTACAACAAAATATAGGCTTGAATTCTTTCAAGGAACAAGAACAATAGATAGTAGAAATATGATAAATTAAATTTTTATTAACCTCCTTCAACATCTTATCTTAATTGAAGAACTATTAAACTACTTCAGTCACTATAGTTTAAATTAGAGGCCAAGATTTATGGTTGAAAAAACTATTCATGTCACGAGGGTTAGGTGACTTGTTAGGATTGAGAGAAAATACAACCTGCTACATATCTCTAGTAGAAAGGGCCTTAGCTAAAAAGTTTACATCGAGACTAGGAATTTAGCAAGGATTGCAAACCATGGACAGATAGATTAAAGGAAGTTGCCTTATAGTATTATAATTTTGAGCTAAGCAATTACTCTTTAGAGACACAATAATATCCCTTAGTAACTTGTCAATTCACAAATATTTGCTAGAAACATGTCTGAAATATTTGTAAGCTTCAATGTTATGGAAATAATTGGCCACAATCCCTTTCTTGGAATGAACAAGTGAGATTCTCCTACAAAAGAGACTCAAAAGTTTTCAAATTATTGTTAAAATACTCTTTGAAAAAGAAAGGAATAAATGAGTGTTCTATAGGATAAAGTATAAAATTCATGAATTCTATTACAACACTCTCCGATGGATCTGGGAGCATATTATACTTAGAAATATTGTAAGAAATGAATCATGCCTCACAATTCCCTTTGACATCTAAAGGTTTGAATGTTCTCTCTATCCATATCATCTAATTTATATGCCAAAATTGTTTTATAAAAAGATTTTTGTGACCCTCTTTTCTTTTAGTTATTGAATAAGATTAGAAGTTAGAAACGATCTTCTACATTAAAACTTAAGTTCAACTTAATGAGTCGATTCGCATTATGAACATTAACAAATCTGTTTGGACTCCAAGTGTGGTTTTCTCTCATTAGGCATCTAATTCAAAATTAAGAGTTAGTAAATTAAAAAAGCTTGA
>JANPWT010676164.1:0-11101 GCA_024678245.1 Erythroxylum densum | reverse complement strand
CTCAAAATTAAACAATTCTTTTCTCATAAATTATTTCTTAATTTCATCAAATTTCCTTAAATTCATAATTTTCTCACTAATTTCTTTCTCATTAAAATTTATTTTCATATTTTTATTTTTCATCAAAAGTTCGGGGTCCAACACTAGTTACACCCCAAGACCATTTGGAACTATTTAAGAACCTTATGAAGCCTAAAAAATGCAGCCGCATCTTGTAAAAGTGGATCAAATAATGAAGGTTGAGAAAGATGTCCAAATTTCCAATTTTTTAAATCAAACTCCAAATATAATTTTTCTTTCCTTTCCTTTATTAGTTTCATGTTACATATAGTGTAAAATGAATTTACAGATGTCTATCATGTTTATGATTTTCTAAATTTCAGATTAAGGTTTATTTCGTAATTGTTTTGTTACTTTAATCTTTATTGATTTAATACATACTTTGTGTTATGTTAATGATGCATGTTCATATTTTAGCAATAAATAGAGAGAGTGAGTTAAAAGTAATTTGACTAATTTGTGCAAAGAGGGTTGGTAAATTAATATGTCACATAATTAACAAATCAACTATCATTCGAAGAGAGATCTTGTGTGAGAACTTGGTTATTTAATAGATATCTTCAAAAATAATTGAAAATGTTAGGGAAAAATTTGTGAATTAAGAGATTGCAATTTTGAAATTTTCAGATTCAATTAGGGTTAATTGGTTAGGTCTTAAGAGGGAGTGATCAAAGAATCAACACAGAATTGAATTAGTAAAAATTAAGGGAACAAAATAAATAAAGAATAAATCTTATGCATTCATACTTGATCATCCTTACTTAATTTTGGCATCTTATTTGATATTTGATTGCTTTTATTTAATCGTTTTAATTTTTTGTCATTATTTCACTCAATTCACACTATTACCTTAGACAAAGTTAAGTTTAATTAGTTTTATGTATTCCTCGTGTGATTGACACCTTTAGATACTCAAGTCTACGATCTGCATAATTACAGATATTGAGAGTTTTATTATATATAAAAACTTGTTCAACATTATTAATAAACAATTATGGAATTGTTATTCTATTAAATATTACAACCTCAACATACATAGTTGACAAGTCACTTGAGGTTTGGTTTATAGATTTTAAAATGTTCAGTATTGGCTAATCTTGCATTGATTTGTAAACCTCCTTTAAAGATTACTTTTTTTCTTTCCTAGTTGAATATCTTTTGTTCATTTAACAAATTTGTATGGAAATTCATCACAAATGGCTAGCCATTGGATCCTTACTATCATATCACAACTTCCCAATTATGGCATTGATTCGTTGATAATAAATTCAATTCTATGGGGTTGCCACTCAAAGTTCCCATATAACTGCATATATGGTTGATGAGGACCTCCCCTTATAGCCACCTTAATATTATTCATTGGTATCAACTTATACGAAATGTTATGAATACTGTATTGAAACTAGTACGATACTGTACCAATACTGATTAATATCGAGTACTATTTTGGGGTAATTTTTAAATTTATAAAATAGTCTTTGAATTTTTTTAAAATTACAAAATAGTCCTTTAATATGTTGTACTATATAATTTATAAATTTATATCAAACTATTTCCAAAATTATAATAATTTAAATTTAAAATAACAATAATTTATTTATTTTATTAATGCTATTTTTCACATATTTGTAAAATTATATGTTTTAGTTTAATAAAAATTTAACTTAAATTTATATACATTATAAAAACAATGTTTTTTAATTACCATAATATATTATTAATAAAATTGAAAATTTGTACATGCTTTAAAAACAAGCAAATTAACCATACATCCCTCCACAACCTAAAAATATTTAATGTCTTAATAACTCACCCACGTATTTCTCCAAAACTTTCAAAAAGAAAATCATTGGTTTCTTCAAAGTTTGCTTTAGTTTCTCCTCACATATCTCTTATTCATTGGAGGAGGATATAACAGAAATGACGTGTAGTGACAATGTCTTTGACAAGACAATAATCTAATCTTTTTGTAATGGTTATTGTCAGATGAGATATATGGAATAAATTTATCGATTCATGGTGAAATCTTCCTTCCTATATCTCTCATGCACATGAAAAACTACTCTCATTTCTGTTGGCACTCGAATTTTTTTTTCTTGTTGAGTTAAGTATGATTTAAATAAATTATAAGGTCTTAATAGATTAATTTTTGTAGTTAATTATTATGTCAATATTAGTAGGGTTTTATTACATGGGTTAGTTGAAATAAAGTAGCCAGGAGGACTGTACAAAGGGTAATTTTGACATGTAACTTAAGTATAAAAGCCATAAAGCATAAGGGAAGGGCAAAGTTGACATTTCACATTCATCAAGGGTATAATTAGAAGAAGAAAGTGTAGTTTTGTTTTTAAGAAGGAGAAAGACGTGAATAAGGGAGAGAAAGAAGAGTCAAATGAAAAAGAATTGAGAAAGAAGAGAGGGTCTCGTTCTTAAGAGAGAAGATGGAAGACCAAGTTAAGATTTCATATTTTTTTAGCTTTCAAGAGTGATTTTGAGGTTATTCAAAAAGTGAAAAAGATAAAGAAAGAGAAGAGCTTTTATTTGAGCTAAAAATCTCTTTATTTGGTGAAGATTTAAGGTAAGTTCATTCTTAATCCTTTAGATTTTTGGAAGGGTTTTAATTCATGAAGCTTAAGAAATGCATGAGTTTAAGAATTCTAGAATCAATTCTAGTGAATATGCTTTGTGCATTCTCAATTTGTATTTCTATTGAATTGGATTTTTGCCAATGTTAAAGGGAATTAAAAAAGATAAGAGGAGCAAGAGGAGATGCACTTTTAATCAAGGAATCCATATGGGTTACATGTTTATAGTTGAGTTAATGAGCCATGAATATTTTTCCAAATCAACAGAGTTAAATGATTTCAATCACTTTATATATGTTGCATTTATTGCTCCATAAATGATTTAAGAAACTGTTACATGTTTGGTACATGAATCTTGTTGATAATTTATGAAATGAAGATGGAAATGGTATTTGAAATATATTATGCTTATGGAAATCATGTCTCCGAAATGTGCCTTTTAGGTAATATGTTTACAAGTCATGAAATTCATATTTGTGTGAGTTTGTGGTGGTCCATTATGTTATGTCATGTGCACATTGATCATGTTAAAGACTTCTTCCGCCTGTCCACTAATGATATGGAGTTCATTCACAGACTCCTTTATGATTATAAACTATGCAAAACCATTATGTAGGTTTGAGATAGTCCATTATGTTATTACTAGAGATTCGCAAGAACTCCCTCATGTTTATGGACCTACCTAAACCATTTTGATTACTTATGTGTTTATGATTTGTTGACAAGTTTGATGAATACATGACTTATGTTGTTTATGAATTGTTTGACAAGTTGAGAATTTGAGAAGTATGTGTTTTATGGATAAAATGCAAATTTACTATGGCAACGAACATTTTCAATGGTTTTTCTTGTTTCTCCATTATAAACTTATTATCCATGAGCTTTTAAGCTCACCCCTATTCCTCCACATCTCCAAGTGATGGGCAAGAGATCGAGTGATTGAGAGTCAAGGTATCACTCCAAATTTACATATTTTTGTATTTTAAGTTAGTTTATGAAAAACACAAGGCTTTAGCCGCATTTCAAGTATTACTCATTCATGTACATTTTATATTTTTGGATTATGCGACCAATGATGTATTGTGGCTTGAAATGCCTATTAAGGCTTTGTAAAACTATTTTCTTTTGATGTTAATGAAATATATTTGTTTTTTGCTCATGACTTTCCAAGTTTTCTCATTGCTTTCTCAAGCATTTCATAAGGATAAAATATGTGATATGACTTTAGGGAAAAATTGTATTAATCTAGGCTGATTTAGGCAAAGTTGTCTTTTTGGAAACTATATCTGTTATCTGACTTTAGGAAAAAAATTGTATTAATCTAGGCTGATTTAGGCAAAGTTGTCTTTTTGAAAGTTATAGTTTATCCTCTTAGCTTTCCAACAATATAGAGTATGAAATTTTTAGATATCGTCATTGAAAGATATATTCTTTATAAGTTAGTGTTAGTTTGTTGGGTCTGGGTTATGGATTCAAAGGTTTCACCATGATGAAGTCAAACTTTGGCCCTGACGAACCTTTCCCGAACGATGTTTTTGGCTAAGTCTTGTAACTTCGTTGCAGGGAAGCTAGACTTTCGTCGTGGCGTATTATTCCTGAGGGATGTGTTTGCTCAACCTTGAGACTTTGCCACGGTGAACTTTTCCCGAAAGGTCCCTGTAAATGATTCCTTAGTTTCACAGCGGTGAAACACTTACTTTGCTGCAGCAAACCTGCCAACGCCTAATACTGAAATTCTCCTTATAAATTGAAGTTTTCAACTTTCCTTTCACATGACCTTCACCTGATCGTCTCAAATTTTCACCTTGGGACTAGTAACGAGTCTTGGCCCCAAAAAAATAGCAGTACTGACTGCTTCAACCCAGCCCAGAACTTCTTTGGTTGATTTTTTTCTTCATATAGCATACTTCAAGTCATCTCTATTAAGCACCTGTTTCTTCTGTCACTCACCCCATTTTGTTGAGGTGTATAAGGTACAATAAGTTGGTGTAAAATATCTTCATCCTCACAGAAATGAGTAAATGTTGCCGAAGTATACTCTTTGTCTTTGTCTGAATGCAAAGTTTGGATTTTACATCCACTTTCATTCTCCACTTGTGCTTTAAACTTCTAGAACACTTGTGCGACTTCTGACTTGTACTTCAAAAGGAAAATCCAACACATACGAGTGTAGTCATCAATAAACAGCATATAGTAAAGATTACCTTTCAAAAAAGGTGTCCTTTGAGGACATGCAACATTTGTGTGAATTAATTGCAATTTTCTAATTGTTCTCCAAGTTGATTTTGGAAAGGATTTCTTGGTGAGATTTCCATACTAACATGCTTGACAGTCAGAACTATGATCATCAAGCCTTGGAAGTCCTTTTGCCATCATATTGGATTTTATATGCATCAACCTTGAGTGATGATAGTGGCTAAGCTTTTTGTGCCATAAATCTATAGTATCCTCTTTGATTGAGAATACAGTTTGCTCCTCCTCCAATGGATTTAGAGCAAAACTCCTTCCTTTCATTTTTACTTTGAAGATATTTTCGCCTGCTGCATCTTTAATCAAGCATATCTTATCTTGAAACATAACTTTAAAGCCATATGAAATTAGCTGCCTAAAACTCAAAAGATTTTGATCAATTTCGGGGATATACAAGATAGTGGCAATAAGTTCAATACCTTTGCAGCTTGTTATTGCCACTGTTCCCTTTCCTGCTACATTTATGTATTCACCATTAACAATTCGAACCTTTGTTGTTGCAGTATTGTACAGGTCCCTGAATAGGTCCTTTGCACAAGTCATATGATTAGTACAACCACTATCAATAAGCCATCCATCATTTGACTATGCACTAGAAAAATAGGTTGCTACAAATAGTTGATCCTCTTCCTCTTTATCAGCTCGTAACGCCTCTTCTGCATGTTGTAGATTTTTCCTCTTACAAATAATTGCTTCATTCCCCAATTGATTACACTTTGTACATTTAACATCTGACCTTCTCCAACATTTAAAGTGTGGATGTGAGTTTCTGCCATAGTGTTGATAAGGAGGATGAGACTTTTTGTTACCAGCCTTACCTTTGTGCTTGGATGACTCATCTACGGAGTGTTGCTACATTTTTCCTTTCTTTTCTTTTTTTTACTATTTTTTGCACTTTCTAGATGTTTGATTATTAGGGCACCTTCAACTTCATCATCATGCCTCATGGCTCTTCTTTGCTCTTGAGCAAGTAGTGCATTCAAGAGTTCTGCAAGACTGATCTTTGACATGTCCTTGGTTTTTTCCAAGGATGTGACAATGGCTTCAAACTTTTTAGGCACTGTCATAAGGATTTTTTCAACAATCCTTATCTGAGGCAAATTTGAACCAAGCAATCTGATTCGACTGACAATATTAAGAAGCCTATTAGAATACTCCTTAATGGACTCAATCTTCTTCATCCTTTGTAACTCAAATTCTCTAACCAAGTTCAAAACTTGCATTCCTCGAACCTTCTCATCTCCTTCATATTCAGCTATGAGATAGTCCTATATCTCATTGGCTGATTTTAGAGACACGATTCAAGTAAAAACATTTGATGCAACTGTAGCAAATAAGTAGGCCTTTGCCTTTGTTTTTTGTGTCTTCTTCTTTTTGTATGCTCTCATTTGAGCCACTGTTAGATTGGCTGGATGTTCAGGCATCTCATAGTCGTCCTCCACAGCTTCCCAGAGGGCTAAAACCTCCAGGTAAGCCTCCATATGCACCGCCCAAATCTTAAACTTCTCACCTTCTAACATCGGTGGTGCCATTAGAGATAAGTTATAGCTAGACTTGGATTCCATTGCAACATAGATCCTTTAAGAAATGAGCTATGATACCAAATGTAGTTTTATTCAAATAAAAGAAAAGAAAATAATTTTACTACATAAAATATGAGAGTTTCAAATAGGATTGAAGAACTTACTTAAAATTTTATTTTTGACTGAAATATTACAATTATATATAGATCAATCATATAATTGTCTAACTACTTCATAATCTCATCATTAAAAGAATCTAAATTGATAAAAAGAAGATACTAGCAAGATAGAAATAAAGTAACAAACTCTTAAAAAATAGGAACTAATTTGTTGCCAACTACGCAGTCTCCTAAACACGTTCTCAATATATGTCAATCCTTTTCCTTTGAATTTCTTTGGAAGCACGCGAGAAATAACTAAGAATTGTTATAGCAAAAGGTTCATAGGCACTTTTAGCTTTTGCATGTGAAAAACATCAGAGGTATCAAGTCTTGATTTTGGGTTCTTAAAGTAAAATCAAACAATTCAGAAGAATTGGTGAGAGTTGCCGTTGATCTCTCTATTTTTGAATTAAAAAACTATCACCTTTAATCCTCAAAATAAGAGGTGTATTAATCACTTCACTTAAATAAATGGTTTCTTCCAAGAAAATGTTTTAAGTATCTTGAGTATAATAAAGCTTATCTCACATTTTCAAATGAAACAGGGAAAGGCTTCTTAAGCGATTTCTTATGACAGCATTATTAAGTCTGATAACTCTTACACGGATATAATGTTACAAAGTCAATACACATATTTTTTTTATGTTTGAACTCTTCTTGTCAATTTGAGTTCAACACGGTTAATTTAACCAATGAAATATTCTAAATAAAATTCTTTTTGACGATTAACATTTTCATTAAAATACATGTAACATTCTATAATTTTAGAGTGTAAAAAAATTTAACATTTTAAAATCGTCTAATTTAATTTCTCAATTGACTGAATCCTTAATCTCGTTAATTAGATTCTATCAATTAAATTTCATATTAATAATTAATGTAATTATTAAAGTATTACTTCAACACCAATGTGACATTTTAATCTTTCCCTTTCTATAAAACCCACTAGTACCACCTGGGCTCTATGAGATTGTAATAGATCTTACAACAAAAGTAAACCTTGGCCCTAATCTAAGAAACAATTTCCCTAAGTCTAAAACTTCACCAATGTTTGTAATTTCTTCTTGCATTCTTCAACTACTTGTTTTAATGAATATGTTGTGTTCAAAGTAGAACTTTTTTCCTATATTTTATTTTAGAGACTAGGTTGATTTTGTTAATTATGGTACTTAAAGCTAATATATCTTATTTTTGAAAGGTGAAATACTTTACTAAAAATCAAACAAGAGAATAAGAAAAGTATATGAAAAACAAAAAATAGTTGTTCTTTAAGGTCAATAAAGCCTGACTAACATAAAAATTAAGATGGAACTAGCAAAAGATGAAAATTAAAGTATCAGCCAATAGATGAAGCTCAATTTATAGACATGAGCTTTAGTTTAAGTTCATAAGAGAAGTTTTAAGAGTGAGAAACCTGCAATCTAAAAGCAAGCTCATTAATCTTATTTCTAAATATTTGTTAGTTATAATTAACTCCCCAGACAACCTCTCTACTAGTTAAGGATAAGCCTACGTACTACTAGAACTTCCCAGACAGTGAGATTTATACTTAGTGTTGTTATTGTTATAACTAACTCCCCGATCTGTATAAAGGAGCTTTGACAAAAAATTTAGAAGCTTTGTTATTGATCTTAGAACACTCTTTTATTCCTTTCTTCCCATAGAGCATGTATACTATAGCTTATCATTAGTTTAAAGGTTAAGTCTCTTTTATAAGTTAACCTCACTTGTTCAACCCAACAAAAGAATTATTGTTAGGAGCTTCCATAAGTTTTGAATTTTAAAATTGCTCAAGCATAGGTCTAGAGTATATTTGTGTATTGGCAATTAAACAAAAGGTGTTCTTATGTTTCAAAAGCTTGATTACAAAGCTTGTCGAGTTTATTGGTCAGAGAAATGCCTTTTAACCTATCCAAGGTTAGTTGTGTTTACTTGATTGCGAACTACAGTATAAAGAAGCCTTTAAGGGAATTATTAGTGAACCAAACTAATATCCATTATGTTACTTCCATAGCTAATTTCCTAAATAGGGCTAAACAAGATTTATTTGTGAAGCATAACATGCTATGCCTCCTTCGAAAGATCTTGTCTTTTTCATCCACTCTAGGTTTGTAATTAAGGATAAACTCATGATTATATTGAAGCCTCTATATCAATAATATAGTTCCCCTTTAGAGATGACTTCTTTAACCTTAGCTAATGTGGGAATTAGGAAATTTAGGTTGTCAAAACCTCATAATCTATACATATGGCCAAGTTTATTCCAATTGTCAAATAAAAACTATAATTTCCTCCCATTTATAATCCTATCTTTCATTTCTTGAGCTATAATATCTTTTCACTTTAATATTTGGTTAAGGGTCCATAAATTGCTTGGGTTTGTTTTGATGCTTTAAAAGTTTTGTTCCTTTATTATATAGGAGTACATCCATCTGACCTATATAGATCAAAGTCAATAATGAGCTTCCATATCCTTTTTCCATAAACATTTTGTTTGCAATTATATTCAATTTAATTCCCAAACATCCTTCCTTATTTTGTGAATAGACATCTAACCATTAAAATTTTTCACTTGTAACATGTTTGACCTTACCTAACCATAAGAAATTCTTGCAAATCCTCTTCACTTGTTTGATCAGGTTTTAAGGTAAGTATAAGTGGCAGCTCTGATAGATATGAAGATTGTTTAGTACTAAGGTGATTAGTTTAAGTCTATCTATATAAGAAAGAAATTTAAAGTTAATTCTATCTATATAAGAAAGAAATTTAATGTTCCAATGACTAATTCATTTTGAATGGAGTCAAATAATGGCTAATAATATTTATGGGAAATCATCATGTATGATATTAGGATTCCTAAATATTTAAAGGGCAAGTCCTAGAGACATGGACATGAGATTCTTGAGAGGTATCTACTAAGCACTGGAAATTAGATGAGAAATGTAAATGACTCTTACTTTTATTTGTCAAGAGACCTAATATCTGGTTAAAAAAATTATAAGGAATGCATAAATAATTGCATTAAAGTAGCAATGGAGCTATAAAATAGTAGGATATCATTTATAAAATAAAGCTAAATTGTTCCAACTTCTTGTATTTATGATGAAGTCTTTATATTTATCTATTCTTTTGCCCATCATTATTGTTAATACCTCAATATATAAAGTGAATAAGTAAGGGAAAGTTGATTAGCTTGCCTCACACCCTTGGCTTCTTTCAATAAATTAGTAAATTCTCCATTTACCAGGATTACAAAAGAGACAGTTAAGATGCATTGCTCAATCTAGGAAATAAATATTCTAAGCAATCCCAAAGCGTACAAAGAATGTAGAATAAAACTCCATTTAACTTATTCAAATGCTTGTTGAATTTAATTTTAATTGAACAACTTCCTATTACCATTTTGCTTTTATAGTTTTTAAATATTTCTTAGGGGAGGATTAAGATATCTTTGCTCCTTCCTTGGATAAAAACACCTTGAGTTAGACTGATGATACACTTCAAAACTTTCTTAATCCTTTTTGCAATCATTTTAGAGGTTGACTTGTATATGATATTGCAATAAAAGATACACCTAAAATCCTTTAAGAAGTTAGCATTTGACTTCATAGGAATGAGACATACATGGGTTTTATTTAGATTTTTTAGCACTCTACCACTTGAGAAGTGTTGGATCGGAAAAGAAAACATGCAAGATTTAACTAAAACGATAGATTTCAAAACTTTTTTAGAAATCATAACACAATGGAAGCAAGATAACCAAATCAACATGCCAACCCATACATGATACAATATATGGAAAATAATTATCATAATAACATGATGAAGATTATATTATTGACTCCTTCGCTATAACTTTAATTCCTCGATGTGTTATCTTATCCTCGGCAATATATCCTCTCCTAAGTGATGTATCCTCTCCTTATTATTTTATCCTCTTCTCGATATTGTATCCTCGACCAATCTAATCTATCACTTTTTCTTCTTGGACAACTTGATTAACAAGATCCTTTGGTGGGAAAGGAGAAGAAAACTTTGAAGAAGATTTTTCTTAGAAGAAAGAAGTCAAAGATGAAACACCTCTCATGCAAATTTCGGCTAACACGTGTGAGAAAGGAGAGAGAGTCCAAAAATGCAAGAACCACTCTCTTACACCTTGTCAATTTCAGTTATGCATGAAAAGAAAGAAGAGAAGAGCATCCAGTGCATCACTTCTTTCTTTAATCAAAGATAAAGAAGCCATTAAATGAAACTCTTCTCATTTGTTTTAAGATGGCTATATGAAAAGACCAATAACCTAAAATGACATGTCAATTTCTGTTTTAGTGATCAAAGAAAGAAGATCATCCATCAAATACACCTCTTTCATCTTTAATCAAATGCCATCATTAAAAAACAACCATTAAACTATTTAATGGTAAGATCATTACTCGATTTAATGATGATAAAGCGTGATAAATACAATCTTTATTTAGCAATTCAATGATAAATGTGCAACTGCACATTCAGCCCCAATAAAACC
>JANPWT010675660.1:0-11103 GCA_024678245.1 Erythroxylum densum | reverse complement strand
AAACGTCGCCATAAGGTTATACAATCTGCGACGTCTCCTAAGTCAGACGTCGCAAATTGTCTTCTTTTTTTGTAGTGGTAAGAGGTCTGGAATTACAGGGTTAAGTGTCTAATGAAATTTTGAACATAAAATTTAATCATGCGATAAGAAGCATATTATTTAACCTGCAATGGGTTTGTGGAAGATCATATTTTCTTTGGTGACAGTAAATTAAGTCTAAAATTTGATATAATAAAATTCAAATATATATAGTCTGATCGGATAAAAAATATATTAGTTAAATTAAAGTTGTTTTGATTGATTGAGTGTTGTTAGTAAACAACCATTTCATCTAGCAGAAGTTAATGAAGTTTTTGCATAATGCATGATTACTCCTATCCAAAACTAAGAAAACATGGTTGTCTGGTTTCATTTAGTTTTAACAAACAACAAAAGTATGATCTTCTTGTTATTTTTCCGTTGTGGGATTGTACAGTGTAGTGATTGACTTTTGATAATATAATTTTCTCTTAAAATTAAACAAAAAACAAAAGTAATGTTCAAAGGAAACATAAATCAGTAAATTTTATACAAATAATAGAAGTTATGTACAGACCTAGAAATTCCTATGCAGAAATCTCTTTGCTACCAAAAGGATTCAAATGAAACCTACAACAATTTCTTACAGCCTACTTCCTTACAACAAACATAACCCACCTAACTCTATACAATCTTCCTACCATAAAGGTATTTTTTGTATCGAAAAGAAATGGTTTTTGGGATTAACTTAGTTTTTGAAGCATAATTTCCCACAGCTCTTTTGGTGGCAATTCTTGGAGCATTCGTATTACCAATCTCTGTATCATCTTGCTTTTGTCCCTACATGCAAATATCATATTGATCCCAACACCATTTCTGTATTCAATCAACGAAAGCATAACAAAAAGATTACAGCAAAATCATTTGATCTAACTAGGGATGACATTAATTTAGATCAAAATATGGTCAAAGTTAGTATCGAACATGACTTGACTTCGTTCATTGCAAACCCAGTCCAATCGTTTGTAAAATATTAATGCTAATGTAGACAATAAATTTTTTTTATTAAGATGATGCATATAAATGGTTGTAATTTGTACAGGAATTAAAATATAAACAGAGGATATACCAAAATAAATAAATAAAAAGTTTACATCCTTGTGCATTGAAGGAAATTAATACAGAAAATTGTGAACATGCCCCTCGTTGTTGATTATATCAATGTTTGGGATGTGTGAAATTTTGGCCCAATATTCCCCCTTCCTCTCGTACCTTTTCTCTAGTAAAGGACACTCTTGGATACGTAGATGAGAAAGGGAGGATGGCAAGCCCTCCTCTGGCAAGGTTTTCATATGAGGGCACGAATGAATTATCAAGCTTTCGAGGGAAGTAAGGTGGCGAAGTCTTTCAACAGACCTCAGATTCTGGAGATATTTCAGATTAAGACTGATTAGATTGGGCGGCAACCCTTCTTCTGGCAGGGATGCAATCTCAGGGCAACCACTAATCCACAATTCTCTAAGATGGGTGAGATCATGAAATTTTCTGTTGAGATAGGTAAGTGTAGAAGGCAAACTCTCATCTGGCACCAACTGGAGCCTACGACAATTCATGATTGTCAAACGTTCAAGAGAATCACAATGTTGAAGCCCTTCGTAGTTTAGAGATTTTAAATATGGCATACCCCCAATCACAAGAGAAGTAAGAACAGAGGGAAGGAGGGTCACCTCTGGGAAGTATTCCATTTCTTCTGCTTCATATGTCTCGATACTGAAGTAAGAGAGGTGAGTTTCTGCAAATCCCAATTCATATGCCCGACAATCAGTTTGTTGCAACTGCCGATAGCAAGGGATTCTAGTTTCAAAGGCAAACCATCTCTTGGGAATGTCTCTATTTCTGGGCATCTAATTATTTCCAACGTCAAAAGGGCAGGGAGAAGAGAATGCATACGCTGTGGTAGGAACTTCAGTTTTGGACAATCCCTAAGGATAAGCTCTGTCAGAAATTTAAAAGAGACAAATTCCTGATTGGGTGAACAAAAGGATTCAAAATGTGGGCATTTTTCAATTTTCAGACAATTCAATTTAGGGAACAACTCTAATGGAAAGCACTGGAGCGGTTCATGTTTTAAAATTATAATTTCTTCAAAAGAAAAAGAAGAGCCAAGTTGCCCAATCTTTTCCAGTACAGATTCTTGGATGTCAATAATCTCGAGACGGTTGGAACTACCGAAGTGGGGCACATCATCACCATTCTTTAATTGTAGTGAAGAAAGGTTGGGAGCATTTGGAACACAATTTTGAAGCTGCGGAGAATTCACAATCACAAGCTTTGTCAAAGAGGGAAGATGAATAGGTAGAGCGCCTTCTAAGTTCGGACAATTTTTTACACTTAGCTCTTTGAGACAAGGAAAGGCTCCACTTTCACTCTCACCTTCTCCTCCAGAAGCCAGAAGGTCTCCACTCTTGCCACTGAGGCATATCTTCAAAGCTTATGATCTCAAGAGATTGAAATGGCTTCACTGCTGAGATACATGTACCATAAAAATCAGAATCAATTACCCTCACTTCATTAAAACCTCTAACTTTCAGATACTTGAGAGAAGACATCTGCCCAACTGGTGGTAGGGAGGAACAGTATTTACATCCCTTAAGCGTCAAAGAGACTAATTTGGTAAACGAAAAGTCTACTAACCAATTTGGAAAGCTAGTACCTCCATAACCATCGATTGAAATGACTTCTATTTCTATGTGAGGCTCCAAACCATCAAGTACAGCCTCTTCGTGACGTGGATCATCAGTATCACCTTCCCAGTATAACTTCAACTTCTTAAGATTCTTCTTACACTTGATCTTGGCTTCAAAAGCCTCTTTGGCGTTTACCACATTTTGAAGATTATGAATTTTAAGCTCTCCTCTAAGAAGTTGAAGGTTTCCCAATTCTTTAACTCGACAACCCTCCTGCTTTCCCACAAAGAAATCAGTTAAGGTTTGCAGCTTTATCAATTTGCCCATATTTGGAGGCATCTCTTTCAAATTTGTTCCTTCAATATCAAGATAGTGCATACTGATCATCCTTCCCATTTTAGTTGGCAACTTAGCAAGGCTCATGCACCGATGTAATTTCAAAGTTTGTAAATTGTAGAAACTACACAAGCATTCAGGTAAACTTCTGATTGATGTGAAAGAAAGATCTAGATATCTCAAATGTTTCAGATGACTGATTGAATTGGGCAACTTAAAAACATTCTCACAGTCGGACAAAGATAGCACTCTTAATCGTTCCTGATTTAGAAATAAATCACGAATCATTTCCTGCAGCTCCCATTCTTTATTATACTCTAGTATGAACGTGCGCAAGAGGTGAGATTTGAAGAGGCGAGAAAGTTGTAGACATGATGATTTCACTCCCACACATGAAAAATAACGAAGCTTGTCGAATGTTCTGCAAGAATCTTGATTCTCAAACCTGAAGCAAAAATCTCCAGCCACAACTCTAGCTAAGTCATTGATCAAGTCATGCATGACAAAAGAATTATTAACATGTTGGAAAAAAGACCTTGATACTAGCTCCTCAAAGTACTCTTCACCCACTTCTTCCATTGTCTCGTTTCCTTCTTGTTCAATCAAAAAACCTTCTGCCATCCACAAAAGAATTAATTGCTCCTTCTTAAACATATAATCCTTCGGAAATATTGAACAATAGGCAAAGCATTGCTTTAGATGCGATGGAAGATAACGGTAGCTCAATCTTAGAACTGGAAGAACGTCATCTTTAGAAAATTTCCACAGATCATTTCTTAAAACGTTCTCCCAATCCTTGACATGTCTCTTAGAGCGCATGACACCTCCCATTACTCTCACAGCTAAAGGAAGGCCGTCACATTTTTTCACAATCTTCTTACCAATTTTTTTTAAACGTGGATAATCATCAGGGTTTTCGTCATCAAAAGCATATTTGCAGAATAATTGCCAGCATGCAGTATAAGCCAACTCACCTAAACGAAATATTGAGCTAGAACTCACAGTTGTTGCTACAACATCATTACGTGTGGTCATGATAATCGTGCTTCCAGGATCCCCAGACTTCAAAGGCGTTAACAATTGGTCCCAATAATTGACAGTTTCATTCCAAACATCGTCTAACACAAGCAAGAACCTTTTTCCTGTCAATTCTTCTTTCAGTTCTTCGTGGATCTGGTTTGGAGTCTTATCATCACAAGCCATTTTAGCCACTTCCTTCGCAATATCTCTTGTTAATCTAGGAACATCAAAAACATCTGAAACGCATACCCACCCCCTGACATCAAATCGGTTTTGGACTCTTTCATCTCTGTAGATGAGCTGTGCAAGTGTAGTTTTACCTATCCCACCGAGGCCCACGATGGAAATTATACTCAACTTGTTGCTGCGATTGACATCATCTGCAAGCAACACTTCCATTATTGCTTCCTGATCTCGTACCCTACCAAAAATGTTCGACCTTTCAACAAGAGACGTAGTGGGTGTCCTTTGAGTGGATTCTCCACCTCCTATGATCTCTCTCAGGCCAAGCGTATCCTTCTGATTCACCAGATCTTCAATGGTCTCCAGCATCTCCGTCAACTCTTTCTTAAATGACTTCCGAGGGCGTAGAAACTTGCGAACCTTATCAATGGCGGATCGAGATTCAGCTTCCAGTTTGAGTCGAGTAGCTTCATAATCAATCTCGTCCAACAAATCATCAGCTTCAAAGAAAGCATTTTTAAGGTCGTCAAGCCATTGTTTCACGGCTGGCCTCGTGATCTCCTTCTCCTCTGCATCGTCAAGAAGACCTCGAACGGAGTTCATGGAAGTCTTCAACTTCTGCAAGAGCCGATCGTTAAGTTTCTGACGTCTGAAGAAGTCTACAAATCTTTGAGAAGCCATTCTGTCAAATAGTACATTGAAGAGAGCATTGAGAAAGGATCCTGCCACAACCTCTGCAGCCATGATCCAAGATAGAAGCTGGGGAGGACTATACAAAAGCCCGATGAAGAAAGAGCAAGAAGAAACTGGTATTAGCTTAGGAGATAAGAGGATATCTTCCTCTATCTCCTTGGTTCTAAATTCTAAGCCAAAAAATGATACAGCCTTGGTTCTGACTTGGTTGAGTAGGAAAGATATTTGATGGATCAGTGAGCCGTCTGAACTCTCCGTGAACGTGATTTAAATACCGACGTACACTTTAAATCTTACATAAAGCTCAGCCTTCAGGACATTATTTAAGCTAGACCGAATACATGGGAAATTGCAAATCTTGACAATTCAACCGAAGGAGCCAGCTTGGTGCTATCAGGAAGGTCTCCTTGAAAATCGGCGTGTCCTTTTCATTTTCATGACTTCTGGGTTCTGGGTGATGTCTTCAAAGTGGTGCTATCAGGAAAGTCTCCTTGAAAATAGGCGTGTCCTTTTCATTTTCACCGTTTCACGACTTCGGGGTGATGTCTTCAAAGTCTTCTTATTAGGTAGGTTTTCAATGTGCGATGGGTGGGCCTCCAAGAGAGAACCTCTGCACCCGTCAAAATGTTTACACTCTTCCATCAAGTGCAAAACATCGTATCAAATTCGTTTCATAAAAACAATTATTAAAGACCTCAAATTTTATTATAAAATTAAACATGCAAATAAGAAGATCAGTTATATGAAATATATAATATACACACATCAGACATTTGAAGTTATTAAAATTACGTAAATATTAAAATATAATTTATTAACATTTTTTATGTGTGTTCATTCAATGTATTGTTATGTTTAATACAAAAATGAGTTAGCCATTGCTTATTAAGTAATAGACATTATGTAGTACTTGATTTTGGAATGTAATTACTTTATATGGCATATCAAAGGCTATGCTAGATCCCTTCCATCTCGGGTAAGTTGGAACAGTGGAGGGATTATTAACTTCCATCGTATGGCTTGGTAGCAACTCAAAAGCCAAACTACTGCATGTTTCATTCATAACTCATGCCTTAAGGAGCTCCGCTCAACTGCATATTTCATCAAACATTTCAACAATAAGAATGAAGCAATACTAACTTTGACAAGATACTTTGGGTTGAAATTGTTATCAACAAGTATCTTAATAAAGCTTGATGAATCAATAAACAGAGACTACTCCTTTTCTATATATCAATGTCTGGAATGTGAGAAATTTCGGCCCAATATTCCCCTTTGCTTCCCTCGAACCTTTTCTTCAGTAAATGACACCACCAAATTCCTAGCGAGAAAAGGGAGGATGGCAAGCCCTCCTCTGCAAGGATTTCAGATGAGGGTACTACTCAATTATCAAGCTTTCCAAGGAAGTAAGGTGCTTAAGTCCTTCCACAGACATCAGGTTCTGGAGATTATACAGCTCAAGAGTGATCAGAGTGAGTGGCAGCCCTTCTTTTGGTAGGGAAGCAATCTTGGGACAACCTGAAATACGCATTGCTCTGAGAGAGATGAGATCATGAAATCTTCTGTTTAATACACTCTAATATCTGAAAATCATTGATTTCAAGATAAGTAAGACTAGAGAGTAAACCATCATCTGGAACTAACTGGAGCTTAGGACAATTATGGATTGTCAACTTTTCGAGGGAATTTAAGTGTTGAAGCCCTTCGTAATTCAGAGATTTCAAATTTGGCGGATCAAAAGTTCGAAGAGAAGGATGGAGGTTAGTGGCGTCACCTCTGGGAAGGATTCCATTTCTTCTGCTTCACAAACCTCAATATGGAAGGAAGAGAGGTGAGTTTCTGCAAATTCCAATGAGCACGCCCAGCAATGAGATTGTCGCAAGGGCAATTATGAGTGAATCTAGTTTCAAAGGCAAACCATCTCTTCGAAATGTTTCAACCTCAGGGCAAAATTTTAATCCAACCACAGAAGGGCAGGAAGAACTGAATGCATGCATTTAGGCAGGAACTTCAGTTTTAGACATTTTGTCAAACCAAGAGGTGTCAGAAATTTAAAAGAGACAAACTCTTGGTTGGGTGTACAAAAGGAATCAAAATGTGGACATTCTCGAATTTCCAAAATCTTTAACTAGAGGAACAACTCTAATGGAAAGCACTCAAGTGATTCATGTTTTGCAATTGTAATTTGTTCCAAAGAAGAGTCAAGTTGCCCAATCTTTTCCAATGTAGATTCCTGGAAGTTGATACTTTCACTTTCACCTTCTTTTCTATAAAGTCTCCACTCTTGCCATTTATATGTTCAAAGCATATGATCCCACGAGATTGAAATGGCTTCCCTGATCATTAAAACCACTTGACTTCAAGATACTTGAGAGAAGATACCTGGCCAACTGGAGATAAGGAGGAACAGTATTTACATCCCTCAAGCTTCAAAGAGGCTAATTTCACAAACAAAGATTCTCCTAACCAACTTGGAAAGCTGGCACCTCCATAACCAATGATTGAAATGGCTTCTATTTCTACGTGAGGCAGCAATCAGTCAAG
Organism: Erythroxylum densum; assembly: GCA_024678245.1. Classification (NCBI taxonomy): domain Eukaryota; kingdom Viridiplantae; phylum Streptophyta; class Magnoliopsida; order Malpighiales; family Erythroxylaceae; genus Erythroxylum; species Erythroxylum densum. Next base: position 3,622 of record JANPWT010675660.1, on the reverse strand, counting down.
TACACCCTTTCATGATGTGAATCATCAGTATCACCTTTCCAATCTAACTCCATATAGCCACAACGATGTATATAAATGTAAGAATGTGCGCAAATGATGAGATTTGAGGATGCTCCAAAGTTGTTGGGATGATGATTCATCTTTCACCACCACACAAGAAAAATAACGAAGCCTGTGAAATGTTCTGCAACGATCTTGACTCTCAAACATGAAGCAAAATTCTCCAGCCACATATCTGGGCAAATCATAGATCAAGTCATGCATAACAAAAGAATTATTCGCGTATTGGAAAAATAACATTGATACTAGGTCCTCAAAAGCATTCTTCACCCACTTCTTCCATTGTCTCGTTTCCTTCTTGTCGAATTAAAAAACCTTCTGTAATCCACAAAAGGATTAACTCTGCCTTTTTGAATTTATAATCCTTCGGAAATATTGAACAATAGGCAAAGCACTGCTTTAGATGCAATGGAAGATAACGGCAGTTCAATCTTAGAACCGGAAGAATGTCATCTTTAGAAACTTCCACACATCACTGAACATGAAGTTGCTCTAGTCTGCAACTTCAACATCTGAAACAACAGCAAACTCATAAAATTTCTGTAGGCTCCATCTCTGAATGTTTTTGAAACTTGGCATATCGAATTCACATGTGTAAATTGCTAGGCCATCCTCAGTTCTCTAGGAACTATGCTGAGCAACAAAAAGACAACCTATTAGGTTAAATGTACAACACACATATGGCATTATAAGGGAGAGAAATTTAATGGGAACAATTACAAAACCAAATCTTTAACTACAGCTGAAGGGTTTTAATCAGAATTTATATGCATAATCAGCCGAAAAAATGGTAATCACAAACCAAAAAGGCGATGGAGTTCTTAAAGGTTAAAGTGGCAAAATTCAGTTTTGAAAATGTAAATATAATCACTAGAATACTGCACCGCAGGTTTTATGTTGAATTCTTAGTTGATGATGGTAAGATAAGGTTCCGAAAATTGCTTGACAAGGTTTGGAATGTCAACATTAAGTTGAACAAATAAGGAATACATACTATTTTAGTTGAATTCATAACACAAGTCTTAACAGGCTCTGCTAAGCTCCATATTATATTTCATCAAGATCGTTAACATTAACAAGATACTCTGGATGGAAATTATTTTCAATAAGTACCTTGAGAACGTTTGATGATTCAATCAACAGAGACGATTAATTTACTATAACAACCTCCAGAATGTGTGAGATTTGGGCCCAATGTTCCCCTTTCTTTCTCCCATACCTTTTCTCAAGCAAAGGACACGACCTGATTCTTAGATAAGAAAGGGAGGATGGCAAGCCCTTCTCTGGCAAGGATTGCAGATGAGGGCACTCCTCAATTGCCAAGCTTTCGAGGGAAGTAAGGTGGCGAAGCCCTTCCACAGACCTCAGATTCTGGAGATTACGCAGATGAAGAGTGATCAAACTGGGTGGCAGCCCTTCTTCTGGTAGGGATGCAATCCCAGGGCAACACTGAATTTGCAATTCTCTGAGAGAGGTGAGATCATGAAATCTTCTGTTGAACAGAGACTCCAAAATCTGAAGATCACTGATTTCAAGATGGGTAAGAGTAGAGGGCAAACTCTCATCTGGAACAAACTGGAGCTTAGGACAATTCCGAACTATCAAATTTTCAAGAGAATTAAAGATTTGAAGCCCTTCGTAGTTTAGAGATTTCAAATTTGGCAAGTCGCAAATATGAAGAGAAATAAGAAAGGAGGGCAGCAGGGCCACCTCTGGGAAGCATTCCATTTCTTCATCTTCATAAAGCTCAATGCGGAAGTAAGTGAGAGAAGTCAGTCTCCGCAGATCCCAATTCATACGCCCGGAAATCAATTTGCTGCAATTGTAGATAGAAAGTGATTGTAGTTTCAAAGGCAAACCATCTCTTGGAAATGTCTCAATTTCTGGGCACCTATATATTCCCAACCTCAAAAGGGCAGGAAGAAGAGAATGCATACTCTCAGGCAAGAACTTCAGTTTTGGACAATCCTCAAGAATAAGCAGTGTCAGAAATTCAAAAGAGACAAATTCCGGAAGGGGTGTACACAAGGATTCAAAATTTGGACATTCTCCAATTGTAAGACTCCTTAACTCAGGGAACAATTCTAATGGAAAGTACTCGAGCGGTTTATGTTTTTCGATAGTAATTTCTTCCAGAGAAGAGCCAAATTGCCCAATCTTTTCCAGTACAGATTCTTGGAAGTTGATAACTTTGAGAGAGTTGGAAGCAGCAGAGTAACCCCCCCTAACATCATTATTTAGTACTATTGAAGAAAGGTTAGGAGCATCTGGAACACAATTTTGAAGCTGCGGACATAACAGTATCTCAAGTTTTGTCAAAGAGGGAATATGACTCGGTAAAGCGCCTCTTAAATTCAAACAATTTACGACACGTAGCACTTTGAGACAAGGAAAGACTCCAGTTTCACTCTCACCTTCTCTTCCATAAGGTCTCCACTCTTGCCACTGAGGCATATCTTCAAAGCATATGATCTCAAGAGATTGAAATGGCTTCACTGGTAAGACACATCTACCATAGAAATCAGAATCAATCACCCTCACTTCATTAAAACCTGTGACTTCCAGATACTTGAGAGAAGATACCTGCCCAAGTGGTGGTAGGGAGGAACAATATTTACATCCTTTAAGCTTCAAAGAGACTAAATTGATGAATGAAAAGTCTCCTAACCAACTTGGAAAGCTAGTACCTCCATAACCATTTATTGAAATGACTTTTATTTCTGAGTGAGGCTGCAAGCCATCAAGTACAACCTTTTGGTGACATGAATCATCAGTATCCCCTTTCCAATCTAACTCCAACTCCTTAAGATACTTCTTACACTTTATCTTGGCTTCGAAAGAGTCTTTGGCATTCACCACATTTTGAAGATTATGAATTCTAAGCTTTCCTCGAAGATGTTGAAGGCTCCCCAATTCTTTAACCCCACACCCCTCTCGCTCTCCCACAAAGAAATCAGTTAAGCTTTGCAGCTTTATCAGTTGGCCCATATTTGGCGGCGTCTCTTGCAATTTTGTTCCTTCAATATCAAGATAGTGCATATTGATCAACCTTCCCATTTTAGTCGGCAACTTAGCAAGATTCATGCACCAACGTAAATTCAAAGTTTGTAAATTGTAGGCACTACACAAACTTTCAGGTAAACTTTTGATATTTGTCATAGAAAGATCCAAATATCGCAAATGTTTCAAATGGCTAATTGAAATGGGCAACTTAACCATAAACCTATATGGCGACAAAGATAGCACTCTTAATAATCTCTGACTTGGCAATAAATCAGGAATTATCTCTTGCAGCATTTGTTGTTGCTTCCATGATGGATACACTGGTAAGAACGTTCGCAAGAGGTGAGATTTGATGATGTTCAAAACTTGTCGGGATGATGATGATTCTTTCACTGCCACACATGAAAAATAACGAAGCCTTTCGAATGTTCTGCAAAACTCTTGATTCTCAAACCTAAAGTAAAATTCTCCAGCTACAACTTTAGCCAAGTCATTGATCAAGTCATGCATGACAAAATAATTATTAACATGTTGGAAAAAAGACCTTGATACTAGCTCC
>JANPWT010674580.1:0-11112 GCA_024678245.1 Erythroxylum densum | reverse complement strand
TACCGACCTTGAACAAGTCGACTTATCCAATGAACAAGTCGACTTATCGGTACCGAACATGTGTAAGTTGACTTACATATGGTATAAGTCGACTTATCACTTACACTTTCGTCGTTTGCTTTTTGACTCTTCACTTTTTTTTGCAAACCCACTGACTTCTCTACCCATCTTCTCAAGGGACACAACCATCTTCTCAAGGATCACAAACCCATCACAGGTGTGTGTTTTACGTTTACGTGTTTTACGTCTTTTGTTGCTCTGTATGTTTTATGTTTACTTGTTTTACATCTTCTGCTGCGTCTGCTCTGCATATTTTATGTTCTGCTGCTCTGCCTCCATGATTTCTTTTACCTGAGGTTCTCCTGTAATACTATTTGGCTCAACTTCCAAGGTCTCAAGGTATAGGCCCGGCGAGGGGTGGAAGTGTATGATAGGTTGTTATGCAGAGGGTTAGGGTTGGCTGAGGTTTTAGCTTTTGTAGCTTCTTTTGATAAATAGGAAAAATTTTGTCTAATAATAACATTGTTGTATTGGAATTTGCTACTTGTAATGTGTTATATTGGATTTCTATTTAGTTAATGTTGTTGTAATGAATTAAATTGTACTTTATTATTATTGTGTTATGATTATTGCTATATTATCTTGTCATACAATAAGCTAATTATTTATTATTGTTATATATTTTGATACAGATGTCATCTTCTAATAATGATTCTGACAATGATCATGAATATAATGAAAAAATTGAAGAATTTTTTTTGCTTAAAGTTCTAACTAGAGTAGCATTAACCATAGACCATCATATTAAATATTATATTAAAAAAACCATGTAGAACATCCCCTCACACTGGATGGATGTTTGTAATGGAGATGCTTAATGGCTATAAAGATAGATGTCATCAACAATTTAGAATGGAGAAGGATGTTTTTATCAAATTATGTAAATTGTTGAATAAGTCATATGGATTAAAAAAAGGTATAGAAGTAACAATAAAAAAGGTTGTGGCTATGTTTCTGATCACTTTAGGTCATAGACTTTGTAATAGCATGGTTAAAAAAAGATTTCAATATTCTAGTGAAATAATTTCTAGATGGTTTGAAGTAGTATTAGAGGTTATTTCACGTATGTCGATTGATTTCATAAAACCAAAAGATCCAACTTTTAGAGAAATTCTAAGCAAAAATAAAGATAATAGAACGTATTGGCCTTATTTTAAAGACTGCATTGGAGCAATTGATAGAACACATATCCCAGTTGTAGTTCCAAGGTCCAATCAAATAAAATATATTGGGAGAAAAGACATTCCTATGCAAAATGTAATGGCCGTATATGATTTTGATTTGTGCTTTACTTTTGCTTGGGCTGGTTGGGAAGACACAACGCATGATGCTCGAATTTTTATGGAGGTTTCGCGTAATGACATATTACACTTCCCTCATCCACTTAAAGGTTTGTGATGGATAACTTTATACATTCTTTTTATTTATTCTTAATAATTCAGTACTTCTTTATTAATTTATTTTTTAATTTGGAATGTAGGAAAATATTATTTGGTAGATGCAGGATATCCATATATGCAAGGTTACTTAGGACCATAAAAAGTTAGAGATATCATCTTCCTAATTTTCGACGTGCTGGTATTCCAAAAGGGAAGAAAGAAATATTCAATCGTGTACATTTTTCCTTAAGATGCACCATCGAAAGAACATTTGACGTTTGGAAAATAGGTGAAAAAGTCTACGTGAAATGCCCAGTTTTTCTTTTTCAAAGCAAGTTAAAATTGTAATTGCTTCAATGGTCATTCATAATTTTATAAGGTTAAATGTTCAAAAGCATAAAGAGTTTTCTTCCTATGATGAAGATGATGAATTACCTCATACAAATGAAGAAACCAATGGAAATGAAGACGTTGAAGAAGATCATTTAGATGAGTCACCGAATAACGAGATGAATGATGCGAGGGATATATTACAAATCTTCTTGTATTACAATAAAATGCATAATTTATTATGTATTTAACTATTTACTCAACTTGAATATTTATTTTGAGATTTATATAATATTATTTAACTTTTTTATATGTTTTAATATTTATTTTCGATATTTGTTTACTTATATTATAATCTACATAAAAGATGTAGTTAGATATATTTTTATTTATTTTTTATATGGTCTAAAATTAGATAATAATTAATATATTGTACTTTGCATATTTTTTAATATACTTTAAATATTATTTATATGCATAAATAATTTTTATTATAAAATAAAATATAGTTAAAATTAATAAAAATGCTTTTTATTTTTATGTTGTCAAACAGTCTACTGTATTAAACTTTTTCAAAAAAAACTATTTTTTCAATTGACAGCCAAACAGTCAACTGACTTCTTAGGAAAGCTTTACTGACAAAAGCTCTATTGATATAAACTCATCCAAACAGGTACTTAGATGAGTTTGAGTTTTAAGTGGACTTCGGGCTACCCAAAATTCCTCAAGTTTAAACTGGACATTGTGAGATAAATCCGATTAAACTTTAGGTGTAACTTAAGTCATGCCTTAAGTGTTAGACATTTTTGTCCTTAGGGATAATTTTATCTTTTTCCCATTAAGTGGACAGCAATTAATTGTAATTTTAGCTTTTAATAAATTATCGGTTAAATTACGTAATTTGATCCAATCAAAAGGAAGTTCCACAATAAATGATCTAGATTAATGGGTCGAAGTCTGGGTAAAAAATGGTTCGCTTTTAGTGTAGACTCGGGCCATATCGATCTTGTGATGGGGAAGTCTGATATAGAAGCTCTATAAAGGTTAAGGTCTCCTGCAGTTGCTCATATAAATCACAAGCATATAATTCTTTGACCCCTTAAGAGAGCTTATGTATTGAGAGAATTGTAGAAAGGCCTAGACTGAGCGTCGGTGAACAACTTCCTCAACAGTCCCAGCTCGTTACGCGAGCGCTCCCATAATCATCAAACCGAAGGCGCGTTCAACACATTCGACGCGACATGTGAACTACTGGATCTGGGACACGTGCTGGAGCATGCAACAAACTCGTCGTACAGTGATAGCGCACGTGCACGTGCATGCTCCAAATGCATGTGGCGCGTGTCGGCGCATGTTGTGAACACATATGGCATGTTTCGGCCGGCTGATGTCAATCGTATGGCTATGGCATTTGCTATAGTGTTTTCAAAAAAAAGAAAATTTTACAATTCCTGTAAAGTTGCCTTGGGTCCTTTTAGATCAATTTCTAGGTTTGGGAAAATTTTTAAATGGTTTTTCAATTTTTCTAGATTTATTACATTAGTAATTGGATTCTAGAAAAGTTTTTAAACCTTTTTAAAGCTAATTTTTACTGATTTTCATACTCCAAATAGCACAAAAGGGAGACATTTAAAGTTTTATGTCTCGTACGGTAGGTTAGGTATTCGAGAAAGTATGATAGACACTCTTATTGAGAATTTTTATTTATAAAATTCTCAAATAAGGTTTAAAGACAATGTTTTCAGTGTTAGTATGTGATTATTTAATTGTAAATATAGTTTTTTTATTTATAATTGATTTTCACATACATTATGCCCATATAGAATGTGAGGATGACATAAAGATATATCCCTTGTGTTTGTAGTCTTTTTGGGTACTGGTAAGATTGAAGTCACCATAGTGGCCCTTCAAACTAGTATTTGGATTATACTACATACATATTGGGGGATATCTATGATCTCATATTCGGTTATTCTGTGCATAGGTGTTTACCTTATATGAGGTTTTGAGATGTACATAAAAGCATTAGATGGAGGAAAGTCGTCGCTTAAATGATTTATTCACCCACAAGTGGTAGTGTCATGAGAGTTGATGGTTTGTACTCTGATCGCTTCTATGTGGAGGTCTAATTGCATATATTATGTATTCGGCCCACAAGTGTTTCATAATATGTGTGATCGGATTCTCTATTTAGATGATATTATCGTCATTGTCCTGCATTTATACTAATTTTATATAGTCTTTTTTATTTTTCAATCATTTCTCAGTCAACAACAATGTTGTCACCATTGAAACCTTGAATGGTTTCAATTTCAAAAAGTGGAAGAAGGATGTGGAGTTCGCATTGGAGATGGCAGACATCAGCATGGCCATGCACATAGAGAGGCCTCCCCCACTTACAAATGTCAGCTCAAAAGCTGACAGATAGGAAAGGTCAAATATGATGTGCCATTTGACCATTAAGAGGTCGATACTTAATCATCTGCTGAGTGGATCACCGAACATGATAGTAGCACGGGAGTTCATGGACAACATATCTCAGAGGTACAAGGTCTTTTCTCATGCTGAGCAGAGCGCTTTAATCAAGGAACTATTCTCCATGAGGTACACTGGAGAAGGAGGTGTTTGGGAGTATATCATCCGGATGGTGTATCTTCAGCGTAGGCTGAAGGCACTAGATATACCGATTACTGACTTTTATAGTGCATCAGGCACTAAACACTCTTCCTTAGAAGTTTGAGATGTTTGCCACCTCCTACATTTTACAAGATGAGACTTGGGACATCAATGCTTTGATTTCTCGGTGTACTGAAGCAGAGGAGAAGATCAAGAGCTCTCCTCATACAGCTATGTATGCAGCTGCGAAGGGAAAGAGGAAGGCTAAACCCCAATAGCCTAAAAGTAAGGGTAAGAAACCCAAAACCTCTCCTTAGATTCATAGTGGGCAGTCTAGCATTGTGAATGGCTCACATGACCTTAAGAGTATGAGAAGCTTCTTCTGTAAGAAGAAGGGACACAGGAAGTTTGAGTGCTAGAAGTACAAGTTATGAAAGGTCAAATAGGAACTGTCAGGTAACTCCTCGGCCTTTATGATTCATGAATCCAATGTAGATATAACCACATCAAGTTTTTGGTGGTTAGATAGTGGAGCTTCTAATCGAGTTGCTTCCACAATGCAGTGATTCAGATCCAGGAGAAGGCTGAATAAGGGAGAGGAGAAGCTGATGGTCGGCAATAATGAAGAGTTGGACGTTTTGTACGTAAGAGATGTATGATTAAACCTTGATACAGGGTTTGTACTTGTTTTACGGGACACATTTTGTATATTATCTTTTATACGGAATTTGATCTCTGTATCAATTTTGGATAAAGAAGGTTTTCGTTTTGTATTTGATAATGCAGTTGTAAATATTTCTATCAATACAAGACATATCAGTACTGCCTTCTTATCTTACGGATTATATAGCATGTGTCTTACTCCTAATGAAATGTATGCCTCTTCATATATTGCTGAACCTGTTACTCGAAAGAGAACCTTCATAAAGGACACATCATACATATTGTGGTATAAACGTCTTGGCCACATTTCCAAAAAGAGGGTTGAGAGATTGATAAAGGATAACATTCTCCCAATTATGGACTTTAGTGATCTAGAGACATGTCAATTGTTGTAGGGGTAAGTTGACCAAGATAAAAAGGGGTCAACTCGTACTTCTAGTTTATTGGACCTCATACATACAAACCTTAGTGGTCCTTATATAGTCACGTTATGCAATTCCAGATACTTCCTGACATTTATAGATGATTATTCTCGTTACAGTTATGTGTTCTTACTTAAGGAGAAGTCTGAAGTTTTTGACAAGTTCAAGATCTTTAAGACTGAAGTTAAGAACCAGTTGGAAAAATCAATAAAGATTGTCATATCTGATAGAGGAGGGGAATACTATGGCAGACATGGGGTTGTAAGACAAGAAAAAGGTCAGTTTGCTACGTATTTAGAATTAGTTAGAATAGTGGCTCAGTTCACTATAGCAGGTAGTCCTGAGCAAAATGGTGTGATTGAAAGGCGTAATCACACCCTAAAGGACATGATGAGGTCAATGCAAAGCAAAACTAACCTATTTGAATACCTTTGAAGTGAAGCCATCAAGATGACATTGTATATTTTGAACAGAGTCCCAAGCAAGTCAGTACCAAAGACGCCTTTTGAACTCTGGAAGGGCTAGAAGCCAAGCCTTGCACTCATTCGTGTGTGGGGCTGCCTTACTGAAGTGAGGTTGTATAATTCTCATGAGAGTAAATTGCAATCTCATTCAACTCGTTGCTATTTAGTAGGTTATACCGACCACTCTAAGGGCTACATATTTTATTATAGAGAGGGAGGAGCCAGAATAGTGGAATCACAAATGGCGAAGTTTCTGAAATACGACGTCTATGATGAGGGAGGATCCTGACATCCTCCAAAAGATAGTAGGACGGATACTACAATTATTATATATCCACCTCTTATACAGTCAGTTCCGTTGGATGAAGGCCCAAGTACCGTGCCTATATAGGCATAGGAACCTACTCTTAGTCAGGAAGAGGTTTCTGAGATACAAAAGCCAACGCAGTTGCGTAGATCCACCAGAGAGAGGTGACTAACTATCTCATCAGATTATATAGTCCATTTAGGTGAACAAGACTATGACATCGAACATGTTGTGGATCCAGTGACTTTTACGAAAATCGTTTCTGGACCTCATGCGGATATGTGGTGGGAAGCAATGAAGGATGAGATGCAATTTATGAGGTATAATAAGGTGTAAAAACTTGTTGATTTACCTCAACATTGCATACCTGTCAGTTGCAAGTGGCTATTTAAAACCAAAAAGGACACAGAGGGTAAATTTGAGCAGTTTAAGGAGTGTCTAATTGCTAGGGGATTCACTTAGAGATAAGGAATTGATTTCAATGTTACCTTCTCTCCTGTATCCTCGAAGGATGCATTTAGAGTGATTATAGCAATAGTAGCTCATTATGACATGAAGCTACATCAGATGGATGTGAATACCACTTTCCTAAATGGTGACCTTTATGAGGAGGTCCATATGGAGCAACCAGAAGGTTTTCAAGATCAAGATGGCAGCTGACAAATTCTATAAGTTGAATAAATCAATATATGGTTTGAAGCAAGCTTCCAGACAATGGTACTTAAAGTTTGATGAGGTTTTGACCTCGTTTGGCTTTGTGGAGAACAAAATCGAAAGATGCTTATACTATAAGGTCAAGGGGAGCAAAGTCATCTTCATACTATTGTATGTCGATGATATCTTGCTTGCGTCAAATGATTTGACCATATTGCATGAAGTAAAGTAACTTTTTTCCAAACATTTTGACATGAAGGATTTAGGTGAAGCATCTTTTGTCCTCGACAGAAAGATTTGTCGGGACAGATCTCAACACTCCTTGAGCTTCTTACAAAGAGCATACATTGAGCGAGTGCTACAAAGGTTATTGTAAACCTTTTGTAGCACCTATCTCTCATGGTGAGAGATTATCTTTAGCATATTGTCCAAAGAATGAAGTTGAGAGAGAGGCTATGAGAAATGTCCCGTACTCTAATACAGTAGGTAGCCTGATGTATGCCTAGGTATGCACTGGACCGAACATTGCATTTGTTGTCAAACTACTGGGTCGATATCTGACCAACCCAAGTATGGACCATTAGAATGCACTTAAACGAGTGTTGAGATACTTAAAGGGTATAAAGGATTATATGTTGACATACAAGAAAGTCAATAACTTAAACCTCACAGGGTATACAGACTCCAAATTTGCTATGTGTCTGGATGATTGCAAATCCACATTGGGGTACATTTTTCTGATAACAGATGGTGCAGTATCGTGGAAGAGTGTCAATCAGACATTGGTAACTTCGTCAACCATGCCTGCAGAGTTTGTTACATGTTATGGAGCTGCTACACGGGTAGTTTGGCTCAGAAACTTAATTTCTGAGTTGTTTGTGCTGGATTCGATAGCTAGACCTATTCAGTTGTACTGTGATAATCTTGCTGCAGTATTGTTCAGTAACAACAACAAGAATATTACAGGGTCTAAGCATTTAGTCGTCAAATTCTTGGTTATAAAGGAGTTGATTCAGAAGGGCGATGTTAAAGTGGAGCACATCAAGATTGAGGAGATGTTAGCTGATCCTTTAACTAAAGGACTTCGCCCATTAATGTTTGCAACATGTATACAGTATGGGTGTGTTGAAGTCCTTAGACAATAGTAGTTAAGGACCACTATCTTTGCTCCTTAAAATTTTGTACATTTTGATGTATTATGACATTATGGTTATTTATTAATAAAGATGATCATTTTCTTTTATCCTCAGTAATAACTGTTTTTTGTATATAGTCATAATACATATCGAAGTCTTAAGATTTATGTTGATCTTACGCATTTTAAAGGTCATTGGGCATTTATAAAGATTGGCCTTGAGTCTATGTCATTAAAAACATGAAGTTTATATGGATATCCTTAAAGTTTTATATGATATAGAGGGATATAAGGTTTTAATCTTATAAATGTTCTCTAATGCAATTTACATTCAGTTGGAGAACATAAAGATTTTCCCTAATGTTGTTTAGCATTCGGTGAGAGAAAACAGGATTTCTCTACTACAGTTTAGCAGATGCAATTTAGCATAAAGTTGGAGAAATCGAGACCTACAGACAAAGATGATATATTTTAGATCATACAAGTATTATCTTAGTTTGCCACTCTCCATTTTCCCGTTCATATTAATAAGGTATTAGATATTTATGATTATATTGGACCTGTATCACACATGACACATGTGCTTGATATTTTCGGTATCGAAAGCCTTACAGGACAGAATGTAGGAATTTCATTATCTTTGGATCAAATGTTTTTGAAATTTGGTACTAATACAGTAGCATAACTTAACCGAATTTTTAAACTGTTTTGAACTTGACAAAAGCCTACAATTAATAATTGTCTAAGGGGGAGATTGTTAGAGATTTTTGTCCTTAAGCAAAATTTTGTCTTTTTCCCATTAAGTGGACAATTATTAATTATGATTTTGGCTTTTAATAAATTATCGTTTAAGTTACGTAATTTGATTCAATTAAAGATAATAAAGTGACTCAATAAATGATCTGGAATAATGGGTCGAAGTCTGGGTAAAAAATGATTCTCTTTTAATGTAGACCTGGTTCATATCGGCCTTGTGATGGGAAAGCCCGATATGGAAGCTATATAAAAGGTCTCCTGCAGTTGCTCATATCAATTGCAAACATACAGTTCTCTGACCAGTTAAGAGAGCTTGCGTATTGAGAAAACTGTAGAAAGGCCTAGACCTGGCATCGGTGAACAACTTCCTCAACTGTACTGGGAGGATCAGAGCTCATTTAAGCATTGGAAACTACTACAAACTCATAATGGACCTAAAATCAGGTATTTCGCATTTACTTTGTTTTTACCCTTTCATGTATGCTCCTGGATATTTAATAGAGTTTGTGCTATGTATTATATTGAGAAGATCATATTAACTTATCAGACTCATTGCCACTCCCACGTAATGTTACGAATGCCGTACCGGATTGGATTCTGCTACGGTATTGTACCGTTAATATTTTTTAAATTATTTATTTTAAAAATAAAATATTTTATTAATACTTTATTAATAAAAATAATTTATTTTTAAGTTTTATTTAATTTATAATTATTATTAGTAATTAAAATATTTTTATTTTAAAAACAAAATTAAAAATTCACTATAATTATAAAAATTGAAGTAAATAAAATAACTAATTAAAATAACTTTGAAAAAATAGGGAACATTATAAGAAAAATGTCATTTAGTGACAGATACTACCGACGAACATTTTATGTAACCGTCGGTGAATATACCAACAGGTTGGCTATGACCGTCAGTAAATTTACCTACAGATTTGTTAGAATATTTGTCAACGATATTAGTTATTCCGTCGGTAACATTACCGACGGTTATGAATGATCATCGATGAGTATACGACGGTAAAGTTGGTGACGACTGTCAATATTATCGACAGCTACTCTTTGTTTCGTCGGTAAATATCTTACATTTTACCGACGGTTTGTAGTGTTCCATCGGTAAATATACTAGATTTTACAGACGTACTTGTATTTTCTGCCGTAAATAATTTTTAATTTTTTAAATTTTACATTAATTTTTATTTTATGATCTTATGATTAATGCATAATTCAACAATTATGAATTATCTGTGCATACTATTTTGATTTGTTTATATATATAATTTATTTAAACAAAAAGTTGATTGATGATATAAAGTTAAAATTATCTTAATTGATAATAAAAACATTAAATTGTAAATAATAAGTATTTGTAATTCAAATGAAATTACTATAAGTACAGTATTGATTTGGTAACTGTGGATGCTTTGATTACTGTGATGAGGTGCTACCCCTCCCATTTAACTCATCCACCAATAAATACTTATAATGTAATAATATTTACCTAACTAATGTATAAAAATAATTAAAAAGAAAATAATATTTTTATTGTACCTCAAACTCCTGGTAATAAAATTCTTTTGTAGCCTGAGAGATATTTTTCTATACATAATCCTCAAGATCAATCTTCTCCTTAAATTTGGATGTCATGTTTCTTGAGCAAGATCAAGACGAAATCAACCTAATATAAAAACAAATAATTTTATATTATTTTTTAAATTTAAACCTATAATTTAATTATAAACATATAATATTTCATGTATTTTCACTTACAGATTGTTGACAATTGTGATGTAAATTCTTCTATCAAGTCCCGTAGCTCTAGATTGGCGGTGTTTACTCCTGATATCTCTGTCGCTATAAGGGTAGTGGATGATGCAGGGGTGATGGATGGTGTGGCAGCATGTATGGAAGATGATGTCTCATCTGTAAGTATAGTAGCTAGAGGGGGAGGAGGTGATTCAGTTCCCATTGTAGAATGTAATGGTTCACCTGGATAGTAAGTACCTTTGAATCGTTGTCTGAACATTAGTCGCATTATATCATGTTTTTTCTTTGGTGTCATATTTCAACCTGAAATTCATATTTGATTGAATTTTCTAGAAATATAAGAATTTGAATTCAATATTTTACATAATATATTAAAAAGGAAATAATTAATTTATTGAATATAATATTCAATTACAAACACAAATTAATCGATATCATCATGTAATTATAAATTAAAATCATCTTCTTTTTCTGAAGAATAAGAATCAAACTCATGCTCCTCTTCAGATCTCTGACCCTCGTCATCCTCTCTAGATGAAATTTTATTATATTC
>JANPWT010670660.1:0-11137 GCA_024678245.1 Erythroxylum densum | reverse complement strand
AAATAATGATTTAAAATTAGGGAAAAATTCAATCTAATTAAAGTTTCTTTGCTTTTAATGACAACATATAAATTGCTTAAGGAATTTTTTGGAAATTAATTTTCTTTTTTATAATTATTTACTATATTTATTGTTCATTTATCGATTTTAATTGGAAATTAGATAAAACTTTGTATGATTCAAAGTTAGGTAGATTGAGAGGAAAAACACTAGATTTATATGGTAAATTGGAAGAGTAAAGGGTAAGAAGCTAAATTTGGAAGGAATTATAGAAAACATCAAGTGTTTTCACTTTTAAGTGCAATTCAATAGTTATATATGCTTTAGTTGTATTATATTATACTTGTGTATTAAAATAATCCATTTTGGTTCTGTTATGTTTAACTTTAACCCTACTTGTGGCCCTCGTCCACTTAAGATGTTTTACTTGCATGGTTTTTTTACATTAGAATATTAGATTTGGTGGCTTCAAACCCTAAATTTAATAGTAACCAATGGCAATTGGAAAATAACAAGGATCTCTAGTAAGATGTTTCCGATCATACTACTAATGACTAGAACATTTAAACGGTTCGATTGTAAAAATTTTAAATCGTTTAACTATTCGATTTAATTTTTAACTTTCCAGTTTGATTTAATAACTCTTGTTGTTAAAAACTAATCAACATATTTATTAAATGGTCAATTTTATAAATGAATAAGTTTTTATAAACTAAAATGAATAAATTAATTTTCAATTAACAATATTTTTTCAATTAAACTTCAAATTCTTCAATAGATAACAATAATGTTTTCAATCATATTTCAATTTTTCAATTTTATTCATTTTAACCGATTTTATGACGATCTAATACCGATTGAATCTTTTAAATTTTAAACATCTTATCTTATCGGTTTTACTTTCAGTCCAATTTTGAAAACATGATATATTACAGTTACATGCATTTTACTATTATGATTGTAATTAATACAAAAGTATATCAATTAATTAGAAGTGTAAAGTGGGATAAAGTAAACGTGTCTTTTCAAGCCTTTTTATAATTGCATAATATAATCATTATTTTTGAGTGTACATGAAATAAATTATTAGATGAAATAATAATTTATAAATTACATATTTTAAATAAATTATTTGACCAAATAATGATTTAAAATTAGGTGAAAAATTCGATCTAATTAAAGTTACTTTGCTTTTAATGAGATAAGATAAATTGCTTAAGGAACTTTTTGGAAATTAATTTTCTTTTTTATAATTATTTACTATATTTATTGTTCATTTATTTATTTTACTTGGAAATTAGATAAAACTTTGTATGATTCAAAGTTAGGCAGATTGAGATAAAAAAAATGATATTTATATGGTAAATTGGAAGAGTAAAGTGCATACAGCGACTTGGTTGAGAAGTGTAAAGTAGCTTTAACATCTGCGACCCAAGACTGAACACTAGAGAGTTGTCTTTCGGTGTCTGGTTCGCTTTTTATCAGCCAATTGCCACAAGTGTGTTTTACAAGCAAAAGAAAGGAAGAAAAAGGGTATCCACTTTCCAAGAAAATAAAAAGAAGAGAATTAAACAAATTCTATTCTTTTTAGAAAAAGAAATTATTATCGTGAGCAGAAAATTTACTTTCATGTATAAATAAAAAGATGAAACTCTTTCAACAATCAAAAACAAAACCCTAAAAAATTAAAACCACAACTTTCATAGGTAAGGAAATCAACAAAAACATCATTTCTAATATATCAGTACCAAAAAACAGCTTCCTTATTAGATAGGAGTAAGACTGTGTATTATTAGACCTCCTCAAACTCCTTATTTTAGCGAAATTTTTATCAAGTATTATTGTTGCATATCACTGTGAGGTGAATAAACTCAAAACTTAAAATTTTAAATAATAAGTAAAACAAGAATAAAACCTTCATATTGTTATTTTTATGTATATTCACATCAAGTTTTAAATTATAGATCACAATTATAATTATAACTATAATGTTACAATTATGATATGAATTATTATTGTAATTCATGTATAGATCAAAGATGAAGCTATTATTATTATTATGTTGATCATTTGTAAATAGTTTATTTATTAGTTAGAGCTAAGGTTGCGTACTATTGAATCTCTTTAAATTTCACATATTGTATTAGTGAAATTTTTACTGGATTATTAGTGTTTATCAAATATGAAGCTATTTCAATTACCAAAAACCAAAACTTGAATTAACCCAAAATTTTCTTAGGTTAGAAAATCAACATAAGCATCGATTTAACACAAAAATGATAGTTTTATTAAGAGTTGTATGAACAAATTTATTGAAATGTATAGATTACAAGGTGAATGGACTCAAAATCAAATGATTAAATAAGTAAAAAGAATAAAGAATAAAAATTCTAAATTATTATTATTTAATTTGATTCATATGAGGAGTTTTAAATTATAAATTGCAAATTATCACTGTAAATAATTATAATTTATTATAATTATGTTTTCATTGGACTAAACATGTATGATGACTCGGAGTTAAGATACATGTACTTGCGTGAACTAAGTTACACAACAAAAAAATTTAAGGTGATGTCAGGAGGACTCAGGTTTCAGGGCACACGTCAAAATGGTTAGGTTCTTTTCCAGGGTTGCCAGAAACAAGAGAGTACCGTGTAACGAATATGATTTGATGTGAGGCTTCATTAGGCAGTTCAGACAAAAGACTTCGGTATTAATACGTATTAGCAGACAAATCAATTATCTTTTTGAAGTTTTTTTTTGCTTTGCTTGTGATGTTGGGATCTGTATCCAACTACACGTTCAGTCATTGGTCAAATCCTAACCTGCACTGCAAATGCAATTTATTGAACTAGCACTTCTTCACAGTAAAACCTACTGTTTCTTTTCATTTCTGTAGAGGATGTAAGAATAAAAGGCAACATCTACGGCGACATACGTTAGAATTTGGTTTCCAACTCATAAAAGGCAAATCAATAAACAGTGTTTGATCGAAACTCTATTGGGTAGTTTAAGACAAAAGTGGTTTGTTTTTGTGTGAGTTTGGGGTATGAACATCTTCTTGTTTCTTATTTTAGCTTTTTAACATTTAGGTTTTCAAATTCATTTCTTAAATATACTGATCATTCAATTTTAGAAATTTTATTAATAGGTATCTTATTTGATATTTAAGTCTTAATATAAAGTAATTAACAAAGTTTAAGGATGGAATTGAAACTTTTAATAATCAGAGAACTGAAATAGAAAATAATAATTAAATTAATAAAATTTAAAATATGATTTATCCCGTAAATTTAGAAAATAATGCATATGGGTATTCGTTCATTAGTTATTCAACATATATATATATATGTCCATTTCAAGCTTGTCTAGTCTTCAGGGTCTGCATTTAGATTCAAATATTCAGGTGGGTGACAATTCAGTATTTGATTTGAATCGAACTCTTTTATCTTTTTCTAGGGTTTTGAAGGTCAAGCTTGACAAACTATTAGATATGGTTCGATACCTTGACAAGAGAAAGATATCGTAAGTTGCCCAAGATCCTTAGTTGAGTGTGTAATAGGGTTTTACATTTTGACTTTGGACTTTTGGGACTCTTAGGTGGAAACCATTTTAGTTTCTCCTACAATGTCCTCTCTTCATTAAGCTCCATGCAATCTTTTTTTTTTAGGTCATGTCTCTAGATATATGGTGAAATTGGACAAATGACATGTATGGAATTGAGAAGGAAGGTAGTGGAGAGCGTCTGGTCAAAAATAACACAATTAACTTTGCCGCATATGTGTGGTTGTGGAACACTTGAAGTCAGCTCAAGAACGCAAAACATGGTCCTTCTCATGCCATTTACCTAAGGAGAATCCTTTAATGTGCACATCCCACCAATCAAGGCCCTCAGCTCACACAAACACTCAAAAACTCAACCTGCATTTTTCGTTTCCTTCTTCTGCTTTTTTCATTTCTTTCAACCTATTTTTTGATTTGGTGAAATCGTGATATCTTTTTATAGAATCATTGGTTGATTTATTAGTTTTTATTTGTGATGCAGAAGTTTGCAGAACATAAAGAGTAATTGTTATGACCGATTGGATGAAAAAGAAGGAATAGTGTGATAGACCTAAAAAAAATGACAAACATTACAACATGGTTGGATTTGAAAATATGTGCCTTACCGACTATGTACTCTACTTTAAAGTTGCCATATTTCCACATGGTCTTGGTGTAAATCATTAGGTTTTGACATGTATGACTTATAAACCATTTGACTAGAGCTAGTGCAAAGACCATAGAATCATGGTTTCTTTTTCCTTCAATCATGTGAGTGACACAAGCATGCGCATAATCTCGTCGGGAGATCTAGAGAAAGAGTTGCCAAATCTTTGATTATGGATTATAATTAATTCAGTACAAATCAAAGATGCATATATCTCACAAATTGACAAATTATATGAGAATGGAAAGACTGTTTTTTTAATTATATAGTTTAATTTAACTTAATGCATCTAAATAAGTATTACAAATTAATATACTTTAACCCAACATATCGCCATAAGCTTAAACATACATAGATGGATCAATTTCAAAGATGGATTAAAATAATATTAAGAACGAACAAACAAACAAACCCACAAACATATATAAGGCCTCACTAGGAGTAATTAGAAAAATCTCCTAAAGGGGAGCCCCACATTTTGACTTGTAATGAATGTTGCCACGATATTTGGTAGACATAACATCATGATGTATTCAATGACTAATGATCAAGAGCATATATAATTTTGTGAGTTTGGGAAGAGCATATGTTTGGTGTCTTATTTTAGGTAGGGGCTTCAAATAGTTAGGTTAGATACATGGAAGTTTGTCCCAAATGGACTCTAGTAATGAAAATTACTTGCCAATATAACTTGATGTAGTGTTTTTTCTTTTTTGTTGAATGGTACGTGAAGTTAGATAGAGGAAAGGGACTTGAATCAAGTAGTAATCAAAAGGGTGTAAGTAATTAGCATCAACTTGTGAAAGTGATTCCACAAGTATAACTTAAAAATCAAAATGTGTTGATGAATTGTAGGTCCACAATCTAATCGTCATGCCTTAGCTTCGTTGACTCTATTATTAAATGTCGGCCAACATAGTAGTCATTAGATGCATATGTCTTTCATCTAAAAACTAATTATGTTTCACTTGAATGATTTATATCATCATAAAGCTTCATTTGTGCTCACTTAGTTATAGTTACGTTTTGATGATAAAAGTAGAGGGAAACTCAAGAATGATATATTAATAAAGTTCCAATATTGGAATACATTATAAGGAAATTTTTTCCTTAATACTTAAATGTCCATATAATATATTATACTAACGTGCATAATACATAAAATTACAATAAAACAAAACTAAGTATTTGGTTGGGTCGGTTGTGCTAGGCTCAAGCTCAGGTCCGAACATAGATGGCCCATTCATAAATGGCGGCTACCCGCGTGAAAGGAAAGACCTAAACCTAGCAGGTATTTGTCATATATAAATTGATTACCTCATCATGAAAAATGTACGAGATTACAACCCGGACTTTCTTGGTTTTTAGCCACCAAAATTCTCACAAAAAGACTAACTTGAGCGTCGGAGGGGCCTGCCGGCTATCAACTCCCGACGTGCCTTGTGCTGTTTTGTAGGTATCCTCTTGCTAAAGACGACCAATCTCATGGATCCAAACGGTAGCATCCTGCCTCACCAGAATCAGGCATAACCAGTATTAATATAAAGAATTTTGAATTTTGGGAATTAAATAATGGAACGAAATTTAGATCACTTGGAGTCATTTTGCAGGCGATTGGGAGACCACCATTAACTTATACTAAATGGGAGGGGGGACCTAAGCAAAGTTCACTTTCTTAAAACCTTTCCTATTGGCATCAAAGTTCCATCAATTAGGGCAACCACACCATCATGGACACTACTCGTTTGAGTGGAAGTGAGTTTTATTCCTGTCTCTTAAGCCACTTGACTGGAATTTTTATTTTATTGTTTCAATATACATAATTTAATTAAAGAATCTAGATTTTTAATTAAATTATGTATATTGAATAATTATAAAATTCAAATATGATTCAAATAAGCAATTATTTCAAGCTGTTTGAGATTGCATTGAATCACCAAATAAATGAAAATGGGTTTAGATACAAAGAACCCTAATAGGTCCCCACCAACACAAGACCTAGTTCTTTAATGAATTGAATGGGGCAAATTGTGTAAGAGTCTATTTAAGATCAGACTGCTCCTACTTGCAAAAGAGGATTCCATAGCCAATTTAACTACTTAGTCCTTCAATACAGATGTGGTTGTCAAGGATGGCAGATATTAAAGTGTAAGGGAAAAAAAAATCTGTATCACTTTTATGAGAGATCTTGGCCTGAACATGTAATTAAATCCTTTTCACATCATTGTTTCTAAAGGTTGTCTCCAACTTGTAAAAAGCATAAAACTTTTCAACCCATATGCTTTTGCACCAATCACTTAGAGTTGGGTTAAAGTCAGACTTTGTATCAGACTCTCATTAATTACAGTGAACTTCCGTTAGATGAGGACCCTCACATTGAGGTTAATAAAGATAAATTGGACATTCACTCAGTATTGGCTTTTAGATTTGTTGTCTGAAAATAATTACATACAAAGTGGTTAGGTCGGTCGTGTTAAGCTCAAGCTCAGACGCAGAACGGCGCATGGGCCGATCGACTATAGGTATTAGCCATGCAAATCAGTCTCATGGATCTTAGCAGCAGCGCCCAATCCCATCAAAATCAGACTGAACCATAAAGAATTCTTAAAGAATTTTAGCCTATCATCAATTTTGATACCTTCTTCATGTAAATTATAAGTTACATAAGAAATTATTAATTTATTTTGTATAAGAAAAAATTTAAATTCTTCTAAATTCATAAAAATTATAATAAGATTTGAATAAAAAGGAATGTTTTTATGTTTCCATTACCAAAAACAAAAACTAAAAAGATTTAACTCTTGTAGGTTCATTTATTAGGAAACAAGCCAAACTTTGTCTTCTATGTTGGGCTGTGAGGTTAATCTTGAAACGGGCCAAGGCTTTCAGTACATTTTGTCTCGTTCTGGTGTTAAGAATTTACGTTTCAAAAAAATTTATATCATAAATCTAATTAAATAGACCTAAATAAATTCCAATATCTTGGAAAAGGTAAATTAATCGATTTAACTTTGTTATCCAAGTTTCCTATTTTTTTCTTTAATGTCTTTGAAATTAATTTTTACTAGAGATTATTTAATATAAAAAGGCAATAATAATAATAATTATGCCATTGTTATATGTATCATATACATTATACTTGTCCAATATTGATAAAAATTTCACTACAATTCGAATAAAGCACTCCTATTGTACTATTCTATAGGTGAAGTACGCTAAATTAGGCGTGACTATTATGATAATATGTAGAGGCATATATATATAATAGAACTTTATCATTTTTTAAATTATTTATTAAATAAATTATTAAACATACATAATAATTTACAATTTAAATAAACCACTTCTATTACATATACAAAGTTCATTATATAGGTGTAACATAGTAAATTAGAGGTGGGTATTATGACAAAATGTAGAGGTATCATATATATATATTTTTTATATCAGTAGAATTTTACTGTGAGAATTCATAATTTAAATAAATATTTTTTTTACTATATATGGTAAATGTACAAATTACTATTATATAGTTTTGATATGGTAAATTTGATGTGGGTATTAAGACAAAATACACAAAATGTTATAGACATACAGAGGACATATGAACAAAATGGGGTACGAATAAAGGTGGTGAGTGGGTGGAGAAGAAGTTGGAACCATTCAAATGATTTGACAAGACAAGAGCATTGCATGTGATGGGATGTTGATATGGACATATGACACTGACCCTGATCTGACCTTTCAAGCGCTCTTGCAAGCTCTAACCCTAGGCCTACCTACCTAGCTAACCCAGTAGCTTTCCGCAGAAACCAGCAATGGATTCAGATCAGATCAGATCAGATCCACGTTTTACCCCCCAAAAAACGGTTTAGAAAGCGTACCATAAATCAGTAAGACTATATCCAGAACAAAAACGGTCCCTAGCTAATGGACCTTGGACACTGTTTTTGATGCATGTGAAACGTGTCATATGCCCACATCACTCTCCATCAGACCCCTCACTTAGATCTAGCACTTAAGATTACCCTCGATATGTTAGATGCTACAGTGACATTATTGGATGTTATGTCCCTTACTCCCTTGTGTAAAATTTGGCACTGACTTCCACGTGCGAAACTGAAGACCAACCTGACATCTGCTAAATACTTCCTTCCTTCTTCCATCTTTCCTTCACTGTTTCTCTCCATCTATCTAAGGCTAGCGTAGCTGTTATCGTTGTGTAGGGTCACCAATTGTAATGACTTTCTAAAGCTTAACAGAGACATAAGTGCAAGGACTTTCTACTATAGTTGCAGAAGCTAAAAGGAGAAAGTAAGAAAAAAAAAGAAGAAGAGAGAGAGAGAGAGATGGAGGAGGAGGGGTCACATGTCTCATCTTCAAGTCTCTCTCATTCCTTTTGCTCTTTTTCTCTTTTCTCTTCTCTTGACTGGTTGTCATTGATCGATCCTATCTCATCTCATCTGGTGTTTTAACTTCTGTTTCACTGTGTAAGCCTACAGTGTTAACTCCAGTTATGAGCCTGTGAACAGTACATATTCCTGTCAGATATATATTTTTATATATATTCATGAAGATGAGCACTGCCAAGTTGGAAACGTTGTGCAATATAGCCTTACCCAAATTAGAATTAACTATTAAGAGAGATTGTTTCTAAAATTTATAATAAGGAAAATTAAATATTTTATGTGAAAAGAATAATATAAAGAAATCAAAATTTTTAATTTTTTTCTCTTTTCTTTATTGCATAATCTCTTTATATCCAATTATTCTTTGTAAATTGTATATCTTTGTAAAATAAAAGTTATTGGTCCTACTTAAAGTATTTAATAAATTTGTTTTCTATATAAGTTGGTTGTCTCTGACTGGGATCTTTAGATCATTTGCCAAACTTTAGGCATTCATAAGGACTTGAAATTATAATGATGTCTTGCACTTTCACAAAGCTCAAAGCTCTCTTTTGATGCCTAAAATGGAAGTTCATGACATATCCTTTCAATGTTAAAGAAGAAACAGACACGGAAAAAAGGAAGATCGACAAACCTAGCAAGTTGCAGATATGAGTTCTACACACATCTTGTGATATGCTTTTGAGACATCATATGCTCTTTATTTATTTATTTTTTACCCAATTCATCATACCCCAAAAAAAAAAAGTTCTTTATAAATATTAAATACACATATCAAGCTGTCTTGGACCCAAATAAAGAAACATCAAAGCAAAACTATTTTAAGAGAGGGACAGAAGACAGTCTTCTCCACTGTAGCCTTTCAATGTTTTTTAAGGTTTTTAACTATACCACCATATGGGAATTTAATCTCATCACTATACTCTATATGGACATATTATATATACATATGTTCTAGCAAATTCATTTATTTAACTCTAATGATTAAAAAACTCAACCAGCTCAAATTGTTCAATCGTAAAAATCTTGAATTGTTTAACTTTTTAGTTCGATTTTTAAATTTTCAATTCGATTTATTTTTGTAACTCTTGTTGTTAAAAATTGATCAATTTATTAAGTAATCTGTTAAATTTTGTAAATTAATAAGTTTTTAAACTAAAATAATACAATTAGTTTTTATTTAATAATATTTTTAATTAAAATTTAAATTCTTCGATGGCTGAGGACAATCACATTTTAAATTCTTTAATTTTATTCAGTCTTTAATCTATTTATAGTCTAATATAAGTTATTAAAATTTTTAATATAGATAGAGTGTAGATTTCATTAACAAGAATTAAGCTTGGATCAACCATTGCCAAAATAACTAGAATTGGTCATTTGGATAGTTGATCCTTATTATGTATAAATCCTTTAATATTTTTATGTTTAATTAAAGTGAGATATTCTAACACTTTCCTTCAAGTACAACTAAGACTAGGCATCTAGTTGTCACTTGAAATAAACATAGCAGTAATTGGACTGAGTCATTGGAACTGAACTTTCAGACGAACAACCTAAAAATTAATAGTCTGAATCAAATTTGCTCTGATACCATATTAAAACTTTTAATATTGGTAAAATGTAGAGTCTATTAATAAAAATTATACTTGGATCAACCATTGTTAAAATACTTAGAATTGATTATTTATATAATTAACCTCTTAGAATTGATTATTTATATAATTAACCTTTGCTATTTATATATCTTTAACATTTGAATGTTTAGTTGATAACCTCTAACATTAGTTTAACTTATTTTTAAAACTTTGATTAGGTGAAAAGACTTCCTAACTTTACAAGTGGATTATGATGAGAAATGGAGCAGGACCCCACAAGAACTTATCAGGGTAAAAAGCTTTAGAGATTAGATTAGAATCCAATGACATGTAGCTTTCTCAGTCTTTTGGCTAAAATGGATAATTCATTCTCGATTGCCGACTTGCTTTTCTGCTGTTCACTTTATTGATTAGATTGCTAATTACTGCTAAAAGAAGTTGACAAGAAATGTTGTTCAATGTTAATTACTGTTTATCTATTCATGATTTGTCAACTTATACTGAGAGTTATGAAACTTTAAAATGCCGTCATCCATTGTAATAATTATTTTGTGTGCCACCATACAAAGTTGGAACTAGTTCGTTGGTTATGGTACTTCTGGCAACGGAGGAATCACACCCTGTTTGATAGTCAATTTACTTGACCTTCCTCACCCCGTTCTCTTATTTTGTTTTATACAAGTCAGATCTACTCTTCCCTTGGATGGCAGCATTGGGCGGAACCTGTCGGCTTCCCCAGGAGGCATGAGTTACTCATAGGGTGATGCTCGCCTCCTCCTGGTTGGATCCAACTTAATACCGATAGTACCAACAAGCGGATCACATTCTCGGCCACTGCCAGTGGACTACTTCGCGACAATGAGGTATGTAATTTATGTATAGAAAAATGATATAAATTTTTAAAAATTTATCTAATA
>JANPWT010668850.1:0-11149 GCA_024678245.1 Erythroxylum densum | reverse complement strand
CATCAATAGGATAACACCAAGAATATTTTTTAGTTCATTTTGGTTCTTTTCTCTCTAACTTGTACCTAAAATAAAAAAATAGATTCATTAGACATAAGATTAATGAAAACTAATAAATAATATTCATTGTTTCTTAATAATTAATTATTATTTATTATATTTTTACTAAAAATATTCAATGTATATATGTACGTATGATGGAGATAGAAAATATTTTATAAACAAGATAGAAAATTTCTTGAAACCACACCCAACAATGACTCCTCATTTAAAAGGTGTCACAAAATTAATAATGACGGATCAAATACGTAAAGAATTATGTGAGTATAAGAGAGATCATTTGATATGCACTTAAAAAGATTTGCAGTTGTGGCTTGAAGAAAAGTTTCATTTGAAAGTTAATCAAGGTACAATCTCAAACATCACTCAAACGATCGGCTGAGTATCTTTCGGCCAACCTAGAAAAAGGAAGGGATATCAAGTGGCACAAACCAACAAAATTTTCAGATATGGAGAAGGTTGTTTATGAGTGGTTTCTCCAATACCAAGATCGTGTGAATATGATCGAAGAGCTAATTTTGGAGAAGGCAAGAGATACAATGACACTTCTATACCCTCAACAAGATTCTAAGCACAAATTTTCTCAAGGTTGGTTTGAGAACTTCAAACTATGACACGGTATCAAGTCATTTCGTCATTTCGGAGAGAGTGGTTTGGTTGATATACAAGACATGGAGAAGTAATTGGAGTCTATAAGGGAAAAAAAAATAGATAAGTTCCCTATGAAAGATGTTTTTAATATGGATGAAACTAGTTTGTTTTACAGATTACAAGTTGATAATTTTCTTGCTACGAAGCAACTTGAAGGAATAAAATAAGACAAAGAAAGACTAATAGTTGTTATTTGTTGCAATGAGGATGGCTTGAAAAAAAATCCCTTTATAGATTATTGGAAAATATGCAAAGCTACGTTGCTTCAAGAATGCCAACATGAATAGCTTGAATTTTCACTACCGTGCTAACAAAAAAGCTTGGATGACAAGTGTGCTCTTTGATGAATATATCAGTTGGTTTGATAAAAAAAATGCATGGTAAAAGAATTTTGTTTGTGGTAGATAATTGTCCAACATATCCAAGATGTATTGAAGGGTTACATAATGTTGAGTTGTTCTTCTTGCCACCCAACATGACATCAAAAATTCAACCTTGTGATGCTGGAATAATAAGAGCTTTCAAGATGCACTATCGTAGGAGATTTTACCGTATGATTTTAGAAGGCTATGAGTTGGGACAATCTGATCCAGGTAAGATTAATGTTTTGGATGCTATCAATCTTGCAGTCTCGATTTGGACAGTTAATGTTCAGCAAGAGACAATAGTAAATTGTTTTCGACACTGTAAAATTCGTTTAGGGGATGAAGTCTTAAGGAATTTAGATGAACCCACTTATGAAAACGACATTCATGAACTTGAGCTCATGATTAATGATCTCATTTATCTCAATAAAATGGATGTCAATAGCCTATTGGATTACCTAGGTGAAAATGATACATGTTCAGAGGTCCAGAGCTTAGAAGAAATTATGGCTACTATGCTTGAAAATAATAAGGAGCACTTATCGTGTCTAGAACTCTTCACAATTTTTTGGTGCAATTCGAGAACACGACACCAGAAATTTTGGATACAATAAGAAAAGTTAGAGATGAGCTCTAACTAAACTTAAATTTTAAGAAGAAAAAAAACAACACTATAATCATATTTCACTAAATTGTCTTAATTATATTTGTGTAAGTTTGTATAATTATTAATTTATGATATTAATAGGACCCTATAATTACATAGGGGTATTTTGAAAATTTATTATCTTATTATCTTATCAAAATTTGTTAAATTTTCAACTGGCCCAAGTCGGGACTGGAGACAAATATTATCTTAGAGAGTTTATTAATTTATCGAATATCAATTTAAAAAGGTTCTACTGTATATTGATGTATATTATACAAAACTAACCATGATTCTTAAGGAGCTTAAATACTATAGACCTTACCCTTAAATGGATTAAATGAGTCATGCTCTCATCAGAATTTACAAGTGTTATTGATGAAGCCTTTTCATCCCTTAGAGGAGGCATATAATATGGTGATGAGAGATGAGTCTAGAAGATTGATACGAGGTTTATCTCAATGTTTGATTGAATCATTTGCTCTAGCATCTCTTGGAGAATAAAATAAGAAAGGGAAATCATAAATTATGTGTAGTCATTGCGGAAAGAAAGGATATACAAAAGAAAAATGCTACAGAATAATAGGTTTTCCTCTCACTTCAAATTTAGCAAATCAAAACGACAAGGGAAGACATTGGTTAATGAAGTTAGCTCCAATGGAAGTGATTTTATGAATCCACCCAAATCCAAGAAACATTTTCAATAACACTAACCAAGAATTAGATGCAAAGACTACTAGAACTTCTAAGTGGACAAGGAATGGTACATGCACAATAACGAATAGATATGGGTAACACACACTATTCCAATTTTGCAGGTATAACTCGTAGCCTACTTTTGTCATGCACCACAAACATATTTAATGAATTTCAGGCTACTACAACATCATTACATGATAAATGGGTGTTAGATATAGGTGCTTCTAATCATATGTGGAGTAACACTTCACTCTCGTATAATGTCAACCCGGTTAAAAATCTATATGTTTAGACGACAAATGGACAAAAGGCTCAAGTTACACATATAAGTTTAGTATCACTCTCTTGTTCACTACATATACACAATGTTATATGCATACCCTCTTTCAAGTTTAACCTCCTATCTGTCAGAAATTTACAAAAAAACTCACAAATGTTCTTTTATGTTTTCATCTAACATTATGTAATCCAAGGCTAGTGTCCCCAAATGATGATTGGTTTTGCTAAAGACTATGTGGGCTTGTATTTTCTTTAACAAGACCCAAGTTCATCTAAAAATATGTCTAAAGTCTTGAGTACTATACATAAATTGATTCAACATGTGTTTCCAATGTAAACACCAATTTAAAGTCATCATTGTTTGATATTTAGCATTATAGGCTTGGTCATATTGCTCATGACAAATTGAGTGTAACATATAAATCCAAACCTGATATAATTTCTCATTCCAATAAAGTTTGTGAAACCTATCCTTTCGCAAAACAAAAGGGATTTCCTTTTCCCTATCATGTCAAAAACACTAAGCACCCTTTTAAGTTACTACATTTTGATGTATGGTGACCATATTTTGATGCTGCAATCAGTGGTTTTCACTAATTCCTTACATTGGTGTATGATTTCACTAGAGTCACCTGGGTTTATATTATGAGGCATAAGTCAGATTTTCAGTTTATCCTACCTGGCTTCTATAACCTAATTGAGACTCAATTTGATAGAAAAATTAAGCAATTAAGATTAGACAATATCAAAGAACTTGACATGAAACCATTTTTTTACTAAAAAAGAGTTGAAAGGAAACATCAACATTTGCTTTTCGTTGCTAGAGCTCTTATGTTTCAGTTTAAATTTCCTAAAAACCTTGTGGAGAAGCCATACTCATATCCTGTTATATAATTAATACTATACCTATAAAATCTTGCAAAATTTGACAGCTTATGAAAAACTCTTTAGCAAATCTCTTCTTTATACTTCCATAGAGGCCTTTGGTTCTCTTTGTTTTGCTTCAACACTTAATAATCATAGACAAGATTCTAAAGCTAGAGTAAGAAAATGAGTTTTTATTGGATTTCCTATTGGCATTAAATGGTACAAAATATATGATCTTGATAGTCATAAACTTATTATCTCAAAAGATGTTGTTTTTCATGAGCATATATTTCCTTTTGATTCCAATTACTCATCCTATATTAACAAGTGCAATGACCATTCTTATTCTTTCCTTGATATTGCTTACTATGACATTCCATAAAGTACATCAAATTTACATGGCAATGATATTACACTACAAGAAAAATAGGTTTTTGTGACAGAAATTACTGATGAAAAGAAACGTCAGAGAAACCGTCGTTGGTAAATTTAGTGATGGAACTTTATGTATCCGTCGGTACCTTTAGCGACTAAATTTTGGATTTTTGTCGGTAATTTAAAGAAAATTTACTGACAGATTTATAATATTTCGTCGTTACTTTGTGGATGGAATCCCAATATTTTGTCGATAAATTTATCGACGCTAAATCATAGCTCCATTGTTCAAGTTACCGACGGATATATAACAATCCATTGCTAAAGTTATCAATGGAAACATGAATCATCTCTAAATTTTTATCCATAGACTGATATTTTTTGTTGGTAACCTAATTTATTTATTCTGTAGCTAATTAGGGATGGAATTGTATGTTCCGTCAATAATATACTGTCAAAAATTATCATCCCGTTGTTAATTAGCGACAGAATATTGTAGTTCTATTAGGAAATTTAACTTTGATAAATTTTTACCTTCATTTCTCACTTCCTACCTGAGTTTTCAGTTCATAATCTTATGGTTTTTTGTATATTTAATTTCTTAAATAATATAACTTTTATTGATAAATATAAAGTAAACATTATCTTAATTGTTAATATAATAAAAAATTAAAATGTGCACGAATATGTACCTTGAAAATAACTATAAATTAAAATTTTATAAAAAAACTTAAGAGTAGCAAAACATCAAATACATTCACTTATCCATCTAAGCTATGTAGGTGGTGAAGGCAGATGCTCTGACTACTGTGATAAGATCTTGTCCCTCCCCTTCAACTGATCCATCTCATTACAAAGTTGGTCTATATACTTCATCAACTGTTGGAACTAAGTTGCCAACCTCTCTACTATGCTCTCAAGCTGAATGACACTTTCATTTGATGCGGACCACCTACTAGATGCAACTGTAGTGGATGTGGAGGATTGCGAATAACATGTGTTTACAAATGAACCTAAGCCGAAAATCCTTCCATGGCGGTCCCTACCACCCACTACATCAAGATATGCTTGACTCTCATCAACAGCTTCAGAGTTTTGAGATTGTCGTTCAATGCTTTCTTGTATTTGGCTATATAATTATAATTATTTATGTTAACAAGTGATACCTTTTAAGAATTAATATTTAAGTATATATTTTACATACATAAAGTTGTCTGCATCGAGTACTAACGAAGATCACACCATCATGCTTCTTGATGTGAGTGTGCAAAAAGAGCTAGCATGGTGTAAGCTTCCTACCCATAGACGTTTCTTGCATCAGAATAAATTATTATAAGTGAACTACAATTTACAAAAATTTTGACATAATTTTCTTTATTTTTATGATATTTACCCCCTATTAGATGATAATTGTGCATTAGTATGTGTTTTTCTAAGTATTTGGTATACACGACAAGTACACAAGGAGAAGTGATATATAAAAAAGAAGTTCCTAAAGTTCTTTCAGAAAAAGAACATTGATGTCCCATCTCCTACTCCTCCACCACCTCAATCTCCATAAGCCTTCTTACCCTTCACTGTTTATATTGTTTTTTTTTTACTTTGTTAGTTGTGTTATTTGTTTGCTTGGTTGATGTTGTGTTTGATGTTTTGATTTTATTTTGTGGTTTCCTTGTCACATTGAGGACAATATGCCGTCTAAGTGTGGGGAGGTGACATTTACCATGTCAATTGCATCATTTAAATTTGTTTTATTTATTATTTAGGATGTATGTTTTAGGTATATTAGGTTGTTGTTTGATGTTATGTTGTGCTTTGCCATGATATTCTGTCATGCTAGTTGGAATAAGATTGAATGCATGCTAGAACTTGAATTAGGCTACTTGAGTAGAGAGTGAATCATGTTGAGTGATGAAAAGTAGTTGGTTGTATAGGCTTACTCAAATCTGACACTTGAGCAATGAGATAGTGTAGAGATGCATAATGAATTTTCATTTGGGCCAATGTGAGGATTGAGCTTATATGACTCCATCTATAGTCATTTTATTTCTTTGAGTGTGTGATAGCCCTTTAGGTTACTACCTTCAGAACTTACTTTGTGTTAGACCCCGTTTCTGGAGCCCAACTATCAAGAAGTCATAAAACGTGAACGTGTGTATTACCTTGTAGGTTTATTTCCATGAACTCTCATTAGCCATCATCGGTTCATCTTCATTCTCATAACATTATAAAAATTTCTTATTTGATCAATATAGATCAAGATATGATTAAAAAGCCAAAGTATGATCATAACCAATTCATGCTCTTCCAGCCGATTCCCTCACTTTATTTCCATCAATCTTTTTCAAATCAAGACCAAAGGATACCAATTTTTATGGAGAGATATAAAAATATGTTAGGAATATATTGGTTTAAGAATCACTTCATTTGGAGGTTGGATGATGAAATTATGGCCAAAAGAATCAAACGTGATTCTGTCCTCAATCATATTGTATCTGTTTTGGGAAAATCGACATAACTTTCACTAAAGATGTCAAATTAAGGTCTCTCTGGGATTGTTTTGAAGAGTACTTCGAGATCTAACTTTCATGAAGACTTCAGAGAGAGAATTTGCCATCTAGAGGGTTAAAATCGTGAATTTCCAAAAGTGTACAGTGTGTGTTTGTTAAACGGACATACACTTCCACCTAACGGACATATACAGGCTTTGGGGTGTTTTCTAGACCTGTGAAGGTCCCTTTAATAGACCTAATGTCCGTTTAACAAACATGGACTAGCCTGGGGATATTTTTAGATAAACGGACCTAAAGTCTGTCTAATGGACATAGGTGAGACAACTCCCTCCAAAGCATCTCCAATGGTCCTACATCCATTCTAACATCACTTTCACTCATAATCTTCCCAAATTCACTTCTTCTAATGCAATATCACTTCTTAAACATTCAATTACCAAATTTAATGCATTAAACTCCCAAACCTCAACGTAAATGACTCATTATATACAACAAATTCTCATCGTCACTGTAGTTGTTTTATACATACCTCCAATGCACAAACAAATGGCTTAAGAGTTTCGTGGAACAAAACAAAGAAACCGAAGTTTACATTGTGAATAAAATGAGTCCAATTTCTCAAGATCTTGTGGCCTCAAGCGGGCAGCTGGGAGAAGGCTATAGGTCAACGTGCACGTGACTAATGAAATGGGTTCCTCTCTTGCCCAATCACAAACAAACTCATGCTCAATTCAGTCATTCACAAATGCATAGTCTCATGCTTCTTTTTCTTTTTTTTCTTTTTCTTCTTTTCATTTATACAAATATCATAACCTTTTTCAAGGTATAACAATCATCAAGCAATTTCTAACATTTACAAACAAGTCAAATTCAAGCAATCAATATACACACATAGGCAAAATTTTGCTCAATTTCACAACAACCATAAATACATTACCCACCTAATGTGCTCGAAAATCCAACTCAAGGTTGTCTTTCCTCTTGCTCTTGGGTAGGTTTCTATTGATTTCCTAAACCAATGAAGATTCCATTCAAAACAACATTCTAATAAAATTTATAAATTTCAAAAATCACAAAGTTGCAATAAACACAAATTAAACTCAAACCTAATCTACCCATAGTCCATCTAGGTTAGAAAACTCAACACCTAGTTTAGAAACCCTAGGAATTAAGTGGGTTCCTACTTCTTCTTCTTCTTCCAACATAACACCCATTCTCTCTCTAATCCCTTCATTCTCAACACAACCCATTTCTTTAATAAAGTAAGAAGAAAAGATGATTAACTTACCTTAACAAGCTTGATTTCTCCTCTCCCCACGTTTTCTTCTTGTTCTCTAGCTCCTCTCACGGCCTTCTTATTCCCTTCTTCTGCTCTCACATTTTTTCTCTCTTTTCTCTTCTCTTCTACGACTTCTCTCTTCTTCTCTCTTAATTCAAGACAACTTTTTTCTTGTTCTTCCCAAATTGCCCCTCCTTTGTTTTGCCCTTCCAAGTTTACCCTTCCTTCTTTTAACATAAGCCTACTAACTACTTAAGCTAACTTAATTCTAACATTCTCATATTAATTCTAACTTAATTATATTCTTTCCATCTAATTCTAATCTCTATTCATGCTTACTAAATTTAATGACCCAATTCTAAAAATAATGAAACAAATAAATCAATAATAATTAAAAAAATTCAAGGTCCAACATATGATGCGTGTATATGTTCTCTTTTAGCTTAGATCCATGCAAGGTTCCATTTTATCGATTGGACTGATAAATAAAGGCATGGTGCCTTACTTGATTTTTATACTTAATATTTGTATATGATTTTTGTAATTGGTGAGGTAACGATTGGTCGATCATGTGCTAGGTACAATAGATTAAGCGACCCCCGTACTCTTGACGATGGTACATAAAAGTTGAGTCCCCGTATTGAAACCTTTCGACGAGACTTATGAGTGATTACACACCTAGAGATCTGATCGCTGTCGAGGTCATCACCTATGATCATGATGCTCTTGTCGACCTTATTCCGGACTCACTAAGGATGAAAGTCGAGCCAATACCGGGAATAGGTGGGTTTGCATACTAGTTTGGCCAACTAGTGGCGACATACGTGATTGTTTTGGACTATTATGAGAATTGTTTTCCTGACGAGATTTGATTTATAAATGTTATGTTTTTCTGTTTTTATGTACTGAAATTGAAACCTATGTTCACTGGATGAGTGATAATAGGCTAAGCCTATGTGGTTCCTAACCAATATATGTTGAATCATAGGCTAGGCCTATGTGTTTCTATGTCATGTATGTTCACTTCATAGGTGGTTATGTGTATGCTAGATGCGTGAAAAAACCCGCCCTTAGGTTATCTAGACCATCTTGGTATGTATCAATTTATGTTTGCGATATATGTTTTTCTGCCTACTGAGTACATAGTGTACTCACCCCCTTCACTTTCCAACCATGCAGATTAATTTAGTGAGCTTGAAGCTCTAAGTGTATCGTGTGGTCTTTTGACATTTTCGGGGCATTACTGCACGTAGGTAGTCTTTATTTTGTACTTCTGTTGTATAGTGGCTCATGAATTGTTTTTATTAAGTTGGTTATGATGATATGCTTCATGATTTTGTAAATTAACTTTTGACTATCTTGTGGTTTATAAATGACCATATATATGAACCTTTTGTTTTGTTGTTGAGATTGCTCTTGAGTGGACTTAAAAGTCTAAAAGTTGTGGTAGAGTTTAAAATGTAAATATAGAAGTGCGTTTAAAACTAATTTACATGTATTCTAATTAATTTTTGGGATTTTTAGAATACATCTGTTGTGTTGTCTAAATGTTTTCAAAGAATATTCAGTTAGCTTTGCATAGTCGGGTTAAGGGTTGAGTATCCTTATGTGGCAGTTATCATGTGCCCGACGTGGTTCTGAGTCATGACATAAACTCTCCTATTACACATTTAACTTATATTGGTTGACTATTAACCTATATTGATCGACCAATCTCTTAAAGAGTGTTTGAAAGATCAAAAGATTTTTCTTTTAAAAGTAAAAGTTCTAATACTTCTTAATGAATGAAGTACTTATACAATAAGGTAAGATGAATTTTTTATGCATGCTGAGCTTTTAATATTACCAAAGAAATAAAATGAGATTACAATTGACATTAAAAAATATAGAATGACCTTGAAGTGCCTTGATCATCTTTTGTTCTTGACTTGATCTTTGCTTTGACAATTACAAACCTCAACTATTTTTTATCAACTTTTTAATCTATCTTATTAAGTTTATGGCTACATCTTGTTCTTATATTACTTTTCATTAAAAATAATAAACTCATTAGTAGCAATTATATTTTATTATCATCAAGAAATAAATTGGAACCTTCCATTGGTCTAAAACATTCTAAAGTACCAATTGAAGCAACGATTAGGGTTAAAACAACCTTGAATAAACTATATGCAAGTAAGATTTTTCTTATAACTTCTCTATGCTTTGACTTAAGCAATACATTTCTTATTTCCTAAATTGAATTGATCAAATCTCCTTCTAATCGAAACAATCTAAGAACATATTAATTCATTTCATAAATTCTTATGAGAGGTTTTACCTTAAGCCAAAAAGATTGTTGGCTCCCAAAATTTTTTTCTTGATAAACGAGCATGATTAGATTAATTTTGGGATCTTGCCAGATTAGTGTATGTTGGATTTAAGTAGTATGCTAATGTTAATGAGATTATGTTACATAAGGGGTATTTTAGGGAGACCACTTAAGTGGGAAGACTTTAAGGCTTGAAGGAGGGGCAAAATGGGAAGAGAGATTTATTGGCTTGCATTTTAGAAGTCAAAAATGTGGTGAGGAAGAACAGAATAGAGAAGGAACAAAAATAAGAAAGAAGGAAGAGAGAGTGTCGTGAGTTTAGAAAGAGAAAAGAGTTTTGAGCTAGGTCTTGATTTTTCTCAACCTTCAAAAGGGATTTTGAGAGTGATCGAGAAGGGAAAAATATAGGAGAAGATAAGAGCCTTCTTTTAGACCAAGAATTTCTTCATTTGGAGAAGATTTAAGTTAGGAGCATTTTAAGGCCTCAGATTTTGGAAGAGGTTTTGGTGTCAAGAGCTTAGAAGTGCATGGGTTTTAAGGTTTAACTTATACATTAGTTTCTTTGGGTTCTCATCTAAAAATTTCCATTGATTTGGGAATTTTATTATTTTGTTAAAAAGGGAATCAAGAAAGACAAGAGGAGCGGCATATTGGAACAAGACATAATCAAGGACTTCAAAGTGGGTTTCACTTTTATGGTTGGTAATAAGCCAACATAAATTTTTTGTCAAGAAATGATAGTAAATAATTTTGCAACTACCTCATTCATATGCATTTAATGTTTTTTTAAATGCTGTAAGATTGTGCCATATGCTTATACCCGATTTGTGTGATGATTTCTGAAAAGTTGTTTTAAAAATAATTCTTTGAATTGATGCATGATTATGAAACCATACTTTTGCAAAAGGTTTATAAGATATAACAAGCATGTGAAAAACAAGTTTTTAAGAGAATGTGCCATTTTGGGTATCAAGCTTTCAAGATTTTGAAATCTATGTATTATATGGGTTTGTGGTAGTCCCTCAAGAATCATCACGTGCACGTTGACTCAAGTATAGGCTTCTCTCGCCTGCCCACTAGTAGCACGGAGGTCCTTCAAGGACT